>JAASGM010000251.1:0-26883 GCA_023334215.1 Globisporangium cystogenes | reverse complement strand
TGGGCGAGCTGACGAACGAGTGGATCGGTCCTGGAAGAGCAGGTCGGGTCGGACCGTCGTGTTGGAGGCGAGTCGGGTCCATCACGCCGGTCGGTCAATCGGTGAGCACGCATCCAACTCATTCTTTGATGTCGCCTTCGACGGGGCCGACCGAGATTGGGTCGAGTTTGTCGACCTGGGCACAGTGAGACTGCTCCCTCGATCATCGCTCTTCTCGGCAGACTGATAGCCGACTCGCTGGATCACGCAGAGCTCGCTCTTCGCCTTTTTCGGCTTGTACCCTCTCGCGCCACCTCCTGGTCGCTGCCGCTAACCCCGCCTGTGCCTCCCATGCTCGCCCCTCGATGGCTCGAGGCGCTTCGGAGCGTGCGCTCGACGGTTGACGGAGTCGTGGGGTTGCAGGTGTGCTCTAGTACGAACGCACTCGTCTCCGTCGAGTCAGCTTGAGACTGAGAGGTACGAGTCGATGACCTCGACGGGATATTTCCCGTTGCCTCGGTTGTCTCTCTTCACACATGCGAGGAACGGCGTTCCTCCGACTTCGTGAGTCTGCGAGTCGCAGAACGGCGTGCCTGACAAGAACATCGTGTCTTGAAGACTGGTGCGCACCCACGCGGGAATCGTCTTGAGTAGCGTGCGCTCGGCGCTGAAGAAGCTGAACGAGGTGCCTGTTCCGATCGCGTCAGGAAGCTCCGTGAGCGGGTTCGCAGTCAGAACAAGCGAGAAGAAGTGCTGGTGGGCTTCGCTGAGCTCGGCGCATGTCGCGATCCGGTTTCCGTGCAGCGACAGCTCTCGCAGTCCGAGCGAGAGCAACGTCTTCGGGAACTCGCTGATCAGCGTGTGCTCGAGCGTCACGGTCGTCAGCGGATGCCACTTGCGATGGAGATCCGGCGGCAGCGCTGTCAAGTTCGAGTGCGCGATCCGGACGGTCATGAGGCGGCGCGGGAGGGGTTCGAGCATGCCTTCCGGGAGGTGCGTCATGTTGATCCGCGTGAACGCCAGAACGATCATTTTGCGCTGCGTGGCGGCGGACACCGCGCTCTCCTTCCTCCACTCGACGAGCGTGACGTTGTGGAGCTGGAACGCCACGAGGTTTGGGAAGCTCTGGAGGCGGCGGGGCACGCTGAGTCCGGGGCAGTGCGCGACCGTGAGGAACACGAGTGTCTCCGGGTCGAGGTGCGTCCACGAGTCCTCGTCGGGGCTGACGCTCCCCTCTCGGTAGCAGTTGTGCGTGTACACGGAGCACGGGTATCCGTTCGCGCGCCAGAACCCAGTGGCCAGCCGACAGCCTGGAACGTAGCGTTGCAGCAGTACCGACGCGCGGGCGTGGACACCCAGCAGCACGATCCCCCATGAGACGAAGAACACGTGCGCCAGCTGCCTCCATCGCGACGCGTTCTTCACGATAGGCGGGCCAGGCGCCGTGGGTCTCGATCCGACGAGCTCCTTGAGCGTCGGTGAACTTGGCACCACAGTGTTGACCACATACCGAGGCGCATCACCACCTTGCTCCGCACCGCAGCTCCACCGTTGGATGAACGAGCCCGCGCCGATCAACGACGTGTACATGCCGACGTGCGAGACGAGCTTCGAGACGACGTCGATGTCCGAGAGCGAGAAGAGGAACTGGATCTCGAGCACCAAGCGCGAGAACCAGACCGCGTCGAAGTAGTTCGACGGCGGGAACGTCAGCGTCGCGAGCGAGAAGGTCCGGTAGTACGGCAGGAAGACCGCGAGCGGGATGGCGATGCTGGTGCCCATGCTGAGCAGCGTGTCGAAGAGCTGGCAGACGACTCGCTCGGCGGCTTCGTGGGGCCCGAACACACGGTGCAGCAGCGGCGTCGACCAGCAGTTCCCGACGACGAGCAGGATGAAGATGTTGTTGAGCCACGGCCGGGGGAGCAGCTCGCTGGAGCGGCGCGCCTGAAGCGTTTGGGACACGATCTCGATGGCCTCGCGGACTGTGAACACGGCGTGGAACACGGGACTCTCGACGCCGAAGACGCCGCGAGGGCTGAACAGGAAGCGCCAGAGCTTCTGCGCCAGTCCGGGAAGCCACAACACCATCTTGGTCACAAGGCGCGACGGCGTGGGCTCGGCCTTGACAGCGCCGCCGGACACGAGTCGCCTCGAGACAGCGGCCACCGCGCCGCCCACCACGCCGAGGCCGCTCGCGAACACGAGCGTTCTCGCCCGATACGACTCACCAAGCGTGCAGGCGAGCTGCCACCAGTGCAGCGCGCTGACGGCGGAGGCCGCGACGCCCGCGTGCCAGAGGAACGGCTGCCGGTCGCCCGCCGCCAGCCGCCCGTAGTACGCCATGTACGGGTGCGCGAGGAAGCGCAAGACGGCGCCGAGCAGCGTCAAGTGCACGGCGCAACCCGCGTGCAGCGCGGCGACCAAGAGCCACGCGAGCGTGAAGCGCAGCGTCGGCATCCTCCGAGCACGTTGTTGGCTCGCAGTGTAACGACCTGGCGGCGTTTGTCATCGTGCAGAAGGCGTTTGTCATCGTGACACACGATGCTCCAGCGGCCCGCGGCTTCAGTGGATGGAGCTCCACAGAGCGTGAGTTGCGACAGAGAGAGAGAGAGAGGCGACGCGAGCGAGCGTTGCGACTAACTAACGTCATGTTGCTTCCTCCTCCTCTCCGCTCTCCTCCTCGCCCGCCGTCTATGGACACTTCTTGTGGATGAGCGTCGCGCCGTGCTCCGCGTACTCGGCCTTGGACATCCACATCTCGTGGAACGAGCCGAGCGACGCGAGGATCGAGCCGCCCAGGAACGACCCGACCCGGCGCTCGGCCGCGTGCGCCGCCACCACCTTGACGCGCAGGTTGCCACCGAGGAAGCTGCCCGCGCCGCCTGACGACAGCGGCAGCTGGTGCGCGCCGAGCGCGTTCACCACCTCGCGCTCGAGCCGCGCCGGCAGGTTCTCGAAGCACGAGCTGCCGCCGGTGAGCACGACGTTCTGGAAGAGCTCCTTGCGCAGCTCGGCCTCGGTCGTCATGCCGCCCACCTCGCACACGAACTCGGGCAGCGAGATGCCGCGCTTCGCGAACGCGCCGCTCTCGAACTCCTTGACGACGTCGCTCGCGGCCGCGTCGGGACTCGGCGCCGCGCTGCTGCTGCTGTTGCCGCCGGCCGCCGCCGAGACGAAGTACTGCTCCGGCACGCTAAAGCGCTCCGTGCCCATGGCGATGACCGTCTTGTCCGGCAGCTCGTAGTGGATCATCGGCAGCTGCGCGTTCTGCGCCTCGTCGAACGCGGTGTCGGCGACGCGGCAGAGGCCGCTCTCCTTCGCCTCGACGGCGATCGACCAGGTCGCGGGCGTGCGGCGCGCGATCTCCGCGCCGGGCGACGTCGCGTCCACCGCCATCGCCACCGCCCCTCCGGCTCCGGCGGCGAGCTGTGGCGCGAGCTTCCGGCGCAGGAACGCGTCGAGGTCGAAGCCGCCGAAGAGGTGCACCTGGGACTTGGGCGCCGCGAACGCGTAGCCCTCGTGCACGCTCGTGACGCTCGTGTACGTGGCGCCCATCTCGACCACGAGGCCGCTCGTGCGCGCGTTCGCGTAGCACGTGAGCACGGCGCTCTTGGCGCAGAAGAGCGCGGGCGAGCCGAGCTGCTCCATGAGCACCTCCACCATCTGCTCGCGCGCCTTGAGGTGCTGCTTCTTGCTCGACACGCTGCTGCCGCTGCTCTCGTCCTTGGCGTCATCGCCGCTGCCAGCCACCAGCGGCGCCAGCTCGTCCGGCAGCGCGAACGGCCGCTCCACCAGCAGCAGCGGGTGCTCGCTCACGCGCGTGCGCAGGCGCGCGGCCGCCGCGTCGAAGAGCCACTGCGCCTGCTGCTCCGGGTCGAGCTCCAGGCGCGCGGCTCGGCGCGCCGCGTCACCCTCGTCGCCGCTGCCGTCGCCGTCGCCCAGCGCGCTCTCGAAGACCCGCGGGAAGTCCTCGCCCGCGAACCCGAGCTTGCAGCGCGCCGAGCCGAACTCGAACACGAGCGCGTCGAGGTCGTTGGCCTCCGCGAGCGCGTTCGAGCCGGCGGCCGCCGAGAGCGCGTTCGAGGCGCCGGAGAAGCTGCCGCCGCCTCCACCGCCGCCAGACGCGCCGGACGCGCCAGGGGCCCCGGACGCCGCGGCGCCGCCGGCGTGCGTGCTGCCGCCGCCTGCGTACATGCTAATGGGAATGGGGTCTGGTGGTGGAGCTATTGGTTTTGTGGTGGAGAGCATACATTGATTGAGTGATATAGCGCCCTATTATGGGTATGTGGGTGTGAGAGGTAAGGTGGGCCACCTAGTTTTGAGCCGGGTGCAGAGCGGGACCTTGGATCGAAACTGCTTGTCGTTTGTTTGGTGTGGAAAAGGTCGAACTCGGAGCTTCGCGGTGTCTGTCGTGACGGGCATTCTTCTCCCAGTGCGCGACGGAGGCGGCTCTCGAGCCACAAGCTATCGCCTCGCACAAGCAGCTTTCACGAAGGAAGCCAGCTCGCTCTCAAATCACTTGTTCAGCATGATTCCGATCCTGATATTTTCCAGATTCCGGTCCTTCTTTCGCGTGGCACTCGATCCGTTTTCGCTTTTGCCCGGCAGTCAACCCGCCCTCAAGTAGTGTGGCGCGGCCTTCCTCGTTTCGCACCCACGTCGCCGCTTCCACGCCAGGCGGCTCGCATTCGGGATCTCGCGCGCTCCGCGGCAGGCAGGACAGTGTCGCACGAGGAGCAGGTAGGTAGACAGGGTCGTCGTCAACGATCCGCCTTGTAAGTACCGTAAGCACCCGCCGCAGCAGCCGCTTCTTCGTCGTCCGCCATGGCGTCGCAAGGCACGGCCGTGACGATCGTCGAGGCGCGCGGCATCCTCGCCGCCGACTCGAACGGCTTCAGCGACCCGTACGTCACGATGACGCTGCTCAACTCGCGCGGTGAGGCGATCGCGGCCGGTGGGTCGTTCAAGACCAAGGTGGTCAAGAAGACGCTGACGCCGCAGTGGAACGAGGAGTTCGTCGTGGGCGATCGCTACGACCTGCGGCTCGCGACGACGCTGCGCCTGCTGCTCGCCGACTCAGACGGCATCTTCGGCTCGGATGACGCGCTCGGCGTCGTCGACATCCCCGTGACGCTCTTCCAGGGCGCCACGCGCGAGCTCGACAACTGGTACCAGCTCACGCGCACGCCCAAGATGAAGAAGGACGCCACGGGCGAGCTGCACGTCGTGATCCGGCCGCTCGGCGGCGCGAGCGCGAGCGGCGCGGGTGCCTTCGCCGCGGGCCTCGGCGCGTCCGTCAAGGGGGCGCTGGACTCGGCCATGGGCGCGAGCGGCCTCGTGGCGAGCAACGAGCCGCCCAACCTGCTCTACGTCACGCTCAAGTCCGGCAAGGACCTGCTCGGCATGGACAACAACGGCACGACGAGCGACCCGCTCGTCAAGTTCGCGCTCGCCGGCCAGAAGCACGAGTCGACCAAGAAGGAGAAGACGCTGCGGCCCCAGTGGAACGAGAAGGTGCGGACCTGCAGGTCTCTAGGAATCTAGGTCTCTAGGTCTCTAGGTCTCTAGGTCTCTAGGTCTCTAGGACTCTAGGACTCTAGGACTCTAGGACTCTAGGACTCTAGGACTCTAGGACCGCAGGCGTGAGATGTACTGACATGTGTCGCTGCGTGTCGTGGGCAGTTCGGCTTCTTCATCACGGACCTGAGCAACACGCTCAACATCATCGTCGAGGACTTTGACGTCACGATCAACGACTTCATGGGCCGCGCGGACGTGTCGCTGAGCGACCTGCAGGCGAACGTCGAGAAGAGCCTGACCGTGAGTCTCGGCGACAAGCGCGGCAAGAAGGACAAGAAGGAGCGCGGCACGCTGCAGCTGTCGCTGCTCTGGACGTACCGTCCGGACGCGCGCGACATTGCGTCCAAGAAGAAGGACACGTCCGTGTTCAGCGCGCTCAAGGGAGCGATCGGCGTCGGCGTGCCGGACCAGGACTACAACTCGGAGGACGACGAGGGCGAGGAGATCGACGACAACACGACCAAGAAGAAGTCGGACGAGGAGCTCAAGAAGGAAGAGGAGGAGCGCGAGAAGAAGCGCGCCGAGATGCTGAGCGAGCTCAGCAGCATCGAGATCAAGTCGGGCGACTACATGATCCAGGTGCACATCATCGAGGCGCGCGACCTCGTGCCGAAGGACTCGACCGGCACGTCAGACCCGGTCGTGTACGTCGAGGTGCTGGGCGAGAAGCAGCAGACGGCCGTGAAGAAGCAGATGCTCAACTGCGTCTGGGACGACCTGCTCATCTTCCCGATGCGCAACATCGACAAGGCCGAGATCGAGATGGGCTACGTGAAGCTGAACGTGATGGATGCGAACACGCTGCAGCGCGCGGAGCTCATTGGCGGCGCGCAGTTCGATCTCTCGTACGTGTACTCGCAGCAGAACCACCAGCTCGCGAACGTCTGGATCGGGCTCACGGACACCGCGAGCACGCTGAACCAAGGCATCCAGGGCTACCTCCGCGCGTCGATCACGGTGGTCGGTCCTGGCGACAAGCTGGTGCCGCCGCCGTCGCCGTTCGGACCGGGCAACAGCGACATGGACGGCAACATCATCATGCCGTCCACTGTCTCGCAGAAGGTGAAGTTCCTCGGCGCGACGATCCACTGCGCGGAAGAGCTGCCGCCGATGGACACTGCTGTGGTCGGGAGGGGCGGCTTGGACGCGTACGTCAAGGCGTCTCTCGCCGGCGGCGATCCCAAGCGGACGCGCGTGCGCACGAAGAAGGGACGGCGCGATGAGCTGAACCCGAGCTTCAACGAGGAGCTGATGCTGGTTGTCCGGGAGCCGTCGATGGCAGACGCGATCAGCTTTGGCGTTTGGGACTACGACCAACTCGGTTCGGACGAAGTCGTGGGCCACATGAGCCAGAGTCTGAAGCTCGTGAAGGCGCTCGGCGGCAAGATCCCTCCGTTCTGGGTCAACATCTACGGCGCGCCGCTGAACATCAACAAGCTGGATGTCGGCGACTCGATGAAGAAGCAGATGAACCAGTACCCGGACCTCGCGTCGACGTACCGCGGTCGCGTCTTGATCAGTCTGCGCATCATCGACAACGACGACAACGAGTTTGACGAGACGAACCAGAAGCGGAACGTCAAGCGTCTGCCTCGCGACCTGTACCCTCGGGAGCGACTGTACAAGATGCGTGCGCACTTTGTGTGCGGCAGCGAGATCCCGACGTTCTCGAGCCCGAAGAACTTCACGCAGAACTCCAAGATGCAGCTGGTGATGACGTGTGGCCTGAACGAGCTCAAGTCGACGCGCTCAAAGAACAGCAAGGGCGTCGTGGAGTGGAACTTCCTGGACGAGAGCGAGAAGATGCTGCTGCCAGAAGACCTGTCGCAGGTGCCCGACATCTTCCTGTACTTGTGCAAGGGAGCGGACGACAACCGCAAGCCCGTGTGCTTCAAGCGCTTCACCGCGAAGGAGCTGATTGGAAGCCACGGCGGCTTCGGAGCTGACGTCAAGTGGGAGTCCATGAAGGAGGACGGCGCGATCGACGCTTTGTCGGACGACAAGTTCCCTGGAAACGTGCTGATTCGCATGGGCTTCGGGACGATCGAGGAGGCGGAGCGAAACCCGTGGGACCAGGGGGACACGGACGCGGCGAACAAGCGCATTCCGTACCAGCTTCGCGTGCACATCTACCAGGGTCGCCGCCTGCCGCCTGCCGACTCGAACGGTCTGCTGGACCCGTACCTTGTCGTGCAGTGCTTGGGAGAGAAGCCGAAGGAGACGTCGAAGAAGAAGAAGACGCGAGACCCGTTGTGGTACGAGACGCTCTACTACGACATCAACCTTCCCGAGCTCAAGTACGCACCGCAGGTCATGCTGCGCGTGATGGATTACGACGAGTTCGACTCAAATGACTTCGTCGGTCTCGTGGCGCTGAACCTCTCGGAGGCGCACATTCGAACGTCCGAGCAGCTCTCGAGCGGGAAGCTCGCGACGCTCCCGGACCCAAAGTGGTATCCGCTGATGTTCCAGGAGCCTGGGGACAGCGAAGGCGAGATTCTTGCGTCGTTGGAGCTCATTCGCAAGCAGTTCCCGGACGAGCGCATCCCGCAGTCGGCGTCTATCACGCCCAAGACCCGCAAGGCGTTCATCGAGATCACGGTCTTGGGTCTGCGCAACATGGAGCCGTTCCAGTTCCTGCCGATCCAGCTGCCGTTCATCGAGTTCATTCTCGGCGGCAAGGACCACGCGGCGCAGGAGATGATCACGGAGAAGTCGAAGCGTCCGTCGGGAAGCAACCCGAACTTCCTGCAGCGGATCGTGAAGGAGGTCGACTTGCCGGAGAACGCGCACTTCGCTCCTCGCCTGAACATCATTGTGAAGGACACGCGCCTCGGCGGGTTCCAGACCCCGATCATCGCGTCTGCGTCCGTCGAGATGAAGTCGAAGATCCCGTGGTCGAAGCACTACCGTCCTCCGCAGAGCGACTCGTTCGCTGAGATCGAACTGGAGTCGGCGGACGACTTTGAGGAAGACGCCCCGCTGCTTCGCACCGGCTTTGCGAAGAAAGACGAAGACGACGACCTCGACTCGGTCGACAATGGCGCGGGTGTGTTCGGTGCGCTCAAGAGCATGGGCGTGGAGCTGGACGGGAACTTCGACGACCGGTCGTCTCGTCGCTCTAGCAACCCAGAGGACGATGCCGACGAGAAGATGAAGAAGTACCTGAAGTACCGCGATCTGCTCGAGGGCGACTTGGAGTCGGAGCTCAAGACCACGCCGTTCGAGAAGTACGCTCTGCACATCGGACAGAAGCAGAAGAAGCGGTCGATGCTGGCGGCGCTGAACCCGTTCAAGAAGAAAGCGCCGTCGTCGATCGGCGGAGACGGCTTGTACAAGATGGCCGGTCAGTTCAAGGGACTGATCCGCGTGATTGAGCGCGAGGACGTGAAGCCGCTGATCGAGATCGAGAAGCTGCTGAAGCCGCTGCCGTACGAGGTTCGCGTGTACGTGCTGGACGGCGTGGGCTTTGCGCCGATGGACATAGGGCTGAATGGGCGTCCGGGCAAGTCGGACCCGTACCTGCGCCTCAAGCTGGGCAAGCAGAAGGTGGACGACCGCAAGAACTTCATCGCCGACACGACGGACCCCGACTTCTACAAGATATTCACGATCAGCGCGATGCTGCCTGGAGCGAGCATCTTGACGATCGAGGGGATGGACCACGACTTCATCGGCGGCGACGATCTGATTGGAAGCACGTCGATCGATCTCGAGGACCGTTTGTTCGACCAGCGGTGGCAAGACATGGGCAAGATGTACGAGACGTCGAGCCGTCTGCGCTTGAAGCCGCTGGAGACCCGCACGCTGAACATCCCGACGTCGAAGGCACCGATGGGCACGCTCAAGCTCTGGGTCGACATCCTGACGCCCCAGCAGGCGCACGAGTACGCCCCGATCGACATTTCGCTGCCGCCTCCGGTGGACATGGAGCTGCGCGTGGTGGTGTGGAAGGCGCGCAACGTGCCGTCGTTCGACGAGGCGGAGGACATGAACGACCTGTTCTTCCGCTGCTGGATGGAGGGCTCGGACTTCCAGGAGACCGACATCCACTGGCGCGCGAAGAAGGGCAAGGGCTCGTTCAACTGGCGCATGCGGTTCCCGATCGTGCTCGGCCACAAGCAGCCGAACACGAAGACGCCGTACTTCCACATCCAGGGCTGGGACAAGGACGTGTTCACGGCGAACGACGCGATCGGCGAGGCGATGCTGGACCTGGGGTCGTACTTCCAGAAGGCGTACAAGCAGAAGGCGGCGGTACAGTTCTTCGAGGACGACGAGGAGACGCGCAAGAAGAAGAAGAAGTCGACGACGGACGACGACGCGGCCGTGAAGAAGATCAAGGAGGCGACGGGTCTGTGGGACGACGACGACCCGCCGGACGCCAAGTGGATCAAGATCGAGAGCGTGGATCACAAGACGCACACGCGCAACTACATGGGCGAGGTGTGCGTGTCGATGGAGCTCGTGCCGATGGAGAAGGCCAAGCAGCAGCCGGTGGGCAACGGCCGCTCGGCGCCCAACAACTCGCCGTACCTGCCGCCGCCCGCGGGCCGCCTGTCGTTCTCGCTCAACCCGTTCAAGGTCTTCAACGACCTGCTCGGGCCGTCGATCTGCAACCGCATCCTCTGCTGCCTCTGCTGCGTCGTCTTCATGGTCGTCATCTACTTCCTCGCGCCGTTCATCAACGTGGCGATCGTCACGCTCAAGTAAGCAAAGCCACGTGAGCGAGGTGTGTATAGCGAGCGCTCCCTCCCCCCAGCGCGGCATGTATAAGTTCCCTTGCGGTGTCTTTCGCCTTCTGCTCCAGCGCTGCTGCTGTCGGTGTCGTCGTGAACGCCTGTCTGTGGTCTGCTTGCCTCCCCTCACTCAGCTCCGATGCTCGAGCTGCTGGCGGAGCTGCGTCGACGACAGATCGCTCCGGAAGTCCGTCTCGCTCAGCGGCACGAAGAGCTCTTGGAAGACGGCGGGGATGCTGTCCTGGAGCACCTCCTCGGCACTCACGTACCGATTCGCGACCTTGTCGTCGAACCGCCCGGCGACGACGAAGAAGCAGCGGTCGAGCGCGATCTGCTGCAGCGTCAGCACCATCCGGTGCTCGTCGCCGCCGTAGTACTTCTTGTCCACGATCCGCACCGCCGTGTCCGCGCCGATCACAAACGCGCAGCCCTTGAGCAGCGACGCCTTCTGGCTGAAGAGCGTGGCGTTCGTCACGAGCACCGGCCACTGGCCCAAGCCTCCGGACCCAGTGAACTGCGCGACGCGCTGGCGCACGGTCGACGACGCGATCGCGCCTTTGTCGGCGTTCGCCACCGCGATCTCGAACGCGACGGGCAAGTCCGCGCCGGAGCGCGCCTTCACGAGTCGCTGCGCCGCGAGCGCCAGGTCGACGTGGCCCTGATGCAGCGGGTTGAACGAGCCCGAGAGCACGACGCCGCGGAAGTCGAGGTTCTCCACCGCGACGGTCGCGCCTTCCGACAGGAACGCGACGCTCGCGAGCTGCGTCGCGGCGCCTGCGCAGATGGCGGAGAGCGGGTCGTGCGACGCGAGCGCTTCAGTGTCCGTCAAGGCCGTCAGCTTGTCTTCGTCATGCTGCTCGGCCAGGAGCGCGTCATGCAACGCACGGGTGGCGTCCGGGTCCACGTCGACCGCCTTCGCCAGCAGGTACACGAGCCAGTGGCTCACAATGTGATCCTCCTCTGCAGCAAGCAAGGGCAGGTCAGCGGCGACCTCGTGTAGCCACACCACCATCACTCTGAACGCACCACTGCGCGTGCGCTTGAGCGCCTTGCTCAGGTTCAAGTGGTACGTCTCGCTCTGCTCGCGGAGCAGCGACGGCGCGGAGCTGCGGTCGCCTTCGCGCGCCTTGCAGATCGACAAGAAGCACTGGTGTGGCCCCTTCTTCTCGTAGTTGGTCGCGAGCGCCGCGGTGCAGGCGACACCCACGGCCGCCCGGAAGCGCCCGAGAGTCTGCGGGAGCGAGTGCGCGCGCTGCGGCTCGTCCTCCTCGCTCTCGCGGCGCAGGATGCCCAGCGCCTGCGCGCGCGCGGCAGCCGCCATGCGCTCCGCGGTCTCCTGTGAGCAGAACTGCGAAAGCGGCGCGCTGTCTGTTGAGAGAGCGCATTCGAACGCGCATGAGGAGATGGTTGGATGCACTGCGAGCACAACGCACGCACTCGCACGCACCGCCGAGGAAGCTCTGGAGACTCGCACGCGCGTACGGGACGGAGAAGTGCAGCATCGTGGAGGAGCTGCCGGCGCGGAAGAGCAGCTCGGCGGACGCGCAGCCGCCGCCCGTGGCCGCCACCGCCACCTTCGCGTGCGGCTCGTGCGCGTAGAGCGCCGCGAGCACGCGCTCGGCGAGCGCCTTGGTCGTCGTCGGCGCCATGCTTGAAGTGCGACGAACGGATTTAGCTCATTTAGGAGCATTTCTGAAATTATTTGATAAAAGCTCTCCACATTTTGCTTGAAGAGGGGCGGCATCCACCATCCTTCAAACCTCGTTCGACATGCTGTAGGTTATAACCACTTCAAGAGTCGAATGCGCTTCGTTTTCGCCCGCTCGCAGTTGCCGCTTGGCTCGCTTTCCTTTCCGTCGACGTCCGGGGGGACGCGCCATTCCGCAACAGGCGACCAAGCGAGCGAAGCGCAGCGACCATGGCGCAGTATGGGAAGGCGAGCTACTGGGACGAGCGCTACACCAAGTGCGTCCGTCCGTCCTCTGTGACTCGTTCGATGTGTAGTAGCAGCAGCCGCTGCTCACTGCCGCCTGACCTCCAACCGCAGGGACTCGGAGCAGTTCGACTGGTACCAGCGCTACGGCGGCCTCAAGGAGCTGCTGACGCAGTACGTGAAGAAGAGCGACAGCGTGCTCATGGTCGGCGCGGGAAACTCGCGGCTGTCGGAGGAGATGGCGAACGACGGGTTCCAGAAGCTCATGAACATCGACGTGTCGGAGATCGTCGTGGCGCAGATGAAGGCCAAGTACGAGGACCGCGTCGAGGCGCTGCAGTGGCAGAAGATGAACGCGTGCTCGCTCGAGTTCGCGGACGAGTCGTACGACGCGGCCGTGGACAAGGGCACGATGGACTCGATCCTCTGCGGCGAGGGCTCGACGACCAACATCGCCAAGATGTGCCAGGAGGTCCACCGCGTGCTCAAGCCCAACGGCGTCTACTTCATCGTGTCGTACGGCGTGCCGGACAACCGCCTGAGCTACCTCGAGACGAAGGAGCTGCAGTGGAAGGTCACGGTGCACACGGTGCCCAAGCCCACGGTGAGCGCCGTGCAGGTCTCCGAAGCGGACGCGAACGCCGTGCACTACATCTACGTCTGCCAGAAGGGCGCCAAGAGCGAGTGATGAGACGCGCGCACCGACGACGCGGCGCGTTCCGGGCGAGCGCAACTCCGCAGAGGCCGAGCTCCTTAATATATCGTATCCTTCCTCACGCGCATGCCCGCTACTGGATCGGCAGCAGCCTCTGCGCCGCGCGAGGACGGCGATGACGCGCGGGCTCGGGCTGCTCGGAGGACGACGGTGACGCCGCAGACTCCCGAGAACCGCGCTCAAGTGACGGCTTTGGCGCTGAGACGAGCAGGCGGCGGCTGCGGGTCGCGTCGTTCAGCGCGCGGATCCACGCGCCGCTGCTCGAGTCGTCGGTCGCCACCGGCGTCGCCGGCTGCCGATCGCCTGCCGTCGGATCACCAGCTGTCGTCGCCGCCGCTCGTCTCCGGTCTTTGAGCACTTCGTTCGTGCGCGGGTCGCTGAGTGCGGCCGCCAGATCCGACACCGAGCGCTGCCGCACGCGCGTCGCCGCGCGGTCGAGCGAGCGGATCTCGGAGGTCGAAGCTGGTGCGTTCCCACTTGCTCTGGGGATTGTCGGCGCTGACGACGACGCGTGCAGAGCGTGCGCGTAGTGCGGGTTGCGCTCCCGGATGCGAGCGAGCACTGCGTCGACGTGGTCGAGACACTCCGGCGGGTGCAGCACGTACCCGTCGCTCTGGCGTTGGACCACGCGCTTGCGGAGCATGAGCAGCGCGCTTTCAATGTCCGGCTGCACTGGAAGCACCAACGAGCGCTCGAGGGTCTCGTGAGGCGCGTTGAGGAAGAAGACGCCGGTGGACTCTTCCAGGCGGCGATGCGGCAGCGCGAGCTCAGCGGAGTAGCAGATTGCGCCGTCGTGCTCGCCGCCGAGCAGCATGAACACGCGGAAGGTCTTGGAATTGCCAGACAATGGGCTGTCGACAGTGCTGACAGCCTTCGTGGCGAGACGCTCAACTCTGTTCGCTGTTTCCTTGTGGTCCGAGACGATGCCCGGTGCGATCTCGATTCGATCGGCAGGAAGCGGCTGATGTGCGGACGCGAAGCTCGTGATCCGACCGGTGTTTTCATCCGCCGAACCTTCGGCCTCAAGTCGATCGGTGCTTGCCCGCGTGTCGACTCCCGACTCTCTGCGCTCAACAGCGTTCAAGAGATCGGTGCGTGTGCTTGTTCTCTGACTCATCTTGCGACTGAGTAGCGTCGCGGCTGCTCTCGCGCCTTCGACCGCATCTTCCTTGAGCGCAACCGACTGCTTGTGGTGCACGTCGCTCGAGACCGACTTCTTCGCAGACACAGTCGATCCCTTGCCGTGCTTGGAAGACAGCGGCATCGAAAGCTGACCGATCGACACTTTGCCGCTCGACTTGCCAGTCTTTCGACCGCCTCTCTTCGACGCTCCAGTTCCGCTCTTCTTGGCGTCTCCATCAAGTTCGCTGCCGACACCTGCGTGCTCAGATCCGCCATGCGCACCGGTCAGCGTCGAGGAACTCGGGTCACCGAACTCGTTCTCGGTGCTAACTGATCCCGTGGCTGAATTCTTGAGCTGTGAATGCCCAGCTCCTGCTGTCTTCCGAGCTCCAGATCCCAGATGCTGGTAGCTCGATCCGTTCGCGGCGCTGCTGCCGTGCGCTGCAGCTGTCCTCGATCGTCTGCACGTGTAGATCGCGTTGAGGGTGTCGTGGAGAGAGATCTCGGCAGCCGAGGCAGTCATGCTCGCTCGCTTCGATACTTCGAAGTGCTCGATGGCCGGCAGCACACTTGCTGCTGTGTGGCCGCCTCTCGATCCACGCTCGCCAGTGAGAAGCACCGAGAGCACCGCGTACATGTCTGCGATCTCGAGCTTCTTGATGAGTCCGGTGAGAAACGGGAGGATCTCCTGGCGAGGCAGCGATCCGCGGTCGAAGACGTCGAAGAGCTCGAAGCGCTCGACCACCAAGTGCAGGTGCTCGGGGCTAAAGTGCGCCGCCAACTCCGTCGGGATCGTGTACTGCCGCAGCGATCGCTCTCTCGCTCTGCTCTCCAGCTCGACATCCACCGAGAAGGTCGCGAGCACTTGCTGGAAGGGCTCAAGGCGCCGGAAGTCGTCCTCGTCGACGCGATCAGGAGAGTTGGAGCTGCTGCCGCTGGAGGGCATCCGAGGGACGGCGCCATGCGCTTCGTTCGGACACCACAGCGCGGAGCGACCTTCGTCTGGGAAGTGCTGCAGCAGGGACGTGGGTCTCTGAACTCGATCTCGCAGCCACTGTTGCTGGCTGCCACTGCCCCTGCTGCTGCTTCGGGGACGCAGACATCGTTCGTCTGCGTAGCGATCGGCGCAAGTGAGCAGTCTCTCGAGCAGCTTCGCGAGCGCTGCCTCTGGCTCCGCTTGGAGCGTCGGGAAGACCGACGTCGCGCAGTTGAGAAGCACGCCGCAGAAGAGGTGGAAGGTCAGCACGGGCTGGCCCTCGGCGTCCAGGAACGTGCGCAGCTTGCCCAGCACTGCCTCGGCAAAGAGCTTCTCGACCGCCGCGACATCGAGTCGCGCGATCTCGACGTCGTCCTGCTGATCCTCCGAGCCGTCGAGCTCCACGAGACCTCCATCCTGCAGCAGCTGGAGCAAGCGGCGACAAGTGACCGACGGCAACGCGTCCTCTCCGCTCGACGAGTCGTAGAACCGGAAGAGCCGATACGCTTGCGCCAGGTCAGCCTCCGAGAGACTCTCGACTGCGTGCGCGTTGAGGTTCCAGTGGAACTGAGGTGTCAGCGCAGGGCACGTGTGCGGCCGACGCATGTCCGAGCGCCGCGCGACTCCGTCGTCATGATCCGGATCGGAGGAAGCGAGGACCTCTGGTGGTTTCATATCGGAGGTCTCGGAATGGCACCCTGAGGTCTCCAATACAAAGGAAGAAGCAGCAGCAGGAGAAGGAAGATGGAGAGCAGCGCGAGGGACGCGAGAGCGGACGAAGGGAGCGGAAGCCTGCCGATCGCGATCGTGGCCGAGTGTGGCCGCACGGAGCGCGACAGCTCGCTGCGGGACACGAACCAGAACCCGAGCGAGTTCACGTCGATGGAGGGTGGTGGTAGCGAGACACGGCGGCATTCGGACGAGGCGGTGCTGGCACTGCAGTCTATGAAGGTTCTGGCAAGAGGGCTCAAGCCGAAGGAGCAGCTCCAGCTCCACCAACTCAACTTGCACCACCTCGCCGTTCTGCGCAAGCACTTCTTCTCCCACAAGCCACGCGGCAGGGGATCGACAGGTTCATTGTCGAAGCTAGACGTCCCTGCCTCGCTCAAGAGCTCGGTCGCTTCGGGCACTGGCGCAGATGAAGCAAAGCACGAGAAGCGGTACGAGGAGATGATGCTACGCTTCCAGGTCCGCCGACTCCAGTCTCCGGACGACAAGAACGAGGGTCCGTTCACCAGCCAGCGCAAGCTGCGCCGCGGCTCCGGATCGGCCATCTTCTCTGTCGGACAACGAGGATCCTTCCGAGCTCCGTCACTCGGAGCGCGAGCACTATCATCTCGGCCGGCGAGTCGACGCTCCCTCACTCGCTCCGCCTCCAAGTACGGTCGCCAGCGAGGATCGCTCCTTGATACGCGGGCGACGGTCCTTGACATGAGCAATACCGCAGCAGCGAACGCGCAGGCGGCGACCAATTCCCTCGCTGCAGGAGACGACGAGACCGCCGCAACGGTGCGAGCGAAGCTCCAGAGGATCTACGCAGACGGAGCGTCTTGGCGCTGGGTCCTCATCGCCTGGAAGCGCAAGCTTGCGAACAAGTGGAGACGCTTACTGCGCGGCGTGAAGCAGCCGATGTCGCCGTTCTCGACGCTCTTCCGGGTGCGCATGGCTGTGCTGGGCGCCGGTCTCTCCGCCTACGTCGTCTCGTTCCCGCTCAACCTCGCGTTCGACGAGGTCGTGCAGGACTGGACTCGCTGGGTCGACTACGCGCTCGAGGTCATCAGCTGCACCGACTTCCTTCTGATGTTCAACACCTCGTTCCTCGACGCGCACAACGAGCTCGTCACCTCTCGGCGCGCGATCGCGATCCACTACATCACTGGATGGGGCGTGCCCGACTTCGTGTCGTCCGTGCCGCTCCACTTCGCTCTCGACTTCTTCGGAGGCACCCGCCTCAAGTGGTCTGGCCCGGGCGTAATCTTGACGGACGCCGTCCCGCGGATCGTCCGCATCGTGCACTTCCTCGTCATCATGCAGTTCATCTGGGACGCGCGGCCGAACCACACGGGCAAGAGCTTGTGGGACTGGCTGCTGTACTCGCGGTACTCGCACCTGCTGCGCATCGGCTTCATCATCGGATGTATCCTCGTCACCGCGCACTACATGGCGTGCATCTGGAAGACGCTGTACGCTGGCGAACCCGACTTCCGCAGCGGAACGGTGTACGAGGTCTACGCCTCGAGCTTCTACGACGCGCTGCAGCTGCTGCAGGGCCAGGGCGTCCCGACGTCTTCGCTCCAGCAGAACGCGTTCGCCTCGTTCGCAGTTCTCGTCGGCTCCATCGTGCTCGCGATCATCTTCGGCCACGTCGCGGTGCTCGTGTCCAACTTCAACGCCAACTCGACCAACTACCAGCGCAAGATGGAGGGCGTGTTCGCGATCATGACCAAGATGCAGCTCCCAGCTCCTCTGCGCGAGCGCATCCACCAGTACTACGAGCACCTCTGGCGCGAGTACGAGTCACTCGACGGCGAGATCGGACGGTTCTCCAAGGATCTATCGCATACGCTCGAGCTCGAGGTCGTGCTTTTCAAGTACATGGAGCTCGTCATGGGGGTCCCGTTCTGGAAGGAGTGCTCGCCGGACTTCCAGAAGCAGCTCGCGCTCAGCTTGCACATCCGCGTGTACCTCCCGGATGACTTCATCATCCGCCGCGGGGAGATCGGAGACGAGTTCTACATGATCAATCACGGGAGCTGCGAGTTCGAGACCGGCGCGGACACCACCGAGCGAGCGACAGTACCGCTGCGCAAGAAGAACACGAGCGGGCTCTCGGACTTTGCAGACTTCATGGGCTCACGGCTGCATCCGACGTCGAATGCCAATGACAAAGACAACGAGGACCCAGACAGCTCCGAGAGCAGCAGCGACGGTGACTACAGCGAGAAAGCTCCGCGGAAGAGCAGAGCGAAGCGTTCGATCTATCGGACAGAGAACTTTGATCCGGACGAGAACCCGCGGCAAGGTGCGCAGTCGTCCAAGTCCATCAAGAAGCTCACGCGTGGCCAGGCATTCGGCGAGATCGCGCTACTCATGAACTACCAGCGCACGGTGAACGTCCGCGCGATCACGTACGTGGAGATGTGTGTACTGAGCCGCTCGGACTTTCATCAGATCCTCGCGCGACACACGGACGACCGCAAGCTCGTGACGATGTCCATGCTGGTCAACTTCATTGAGCGGAACGAGAGCAACAAAGTGGAATGTCCGCTACTGGAGGTTGTGCGCGAGGTGTACGGTGAAGGAGATCCAGTGAAGACTGCCGCGATCACACCGACATTTGCGGCGGAGCTCATCGCACGGATCCTCATCCCCGAACTCGAGGACGCGTCGATCCGATACGGAATCACGGGCAAACTCATGGAGCAGTTGGCGGAGTATCGCGACCGCATCATGAAGAAGGACTCCGTGCGCTCTCCAACTCGAATCGCTGACACGAACTCGCAGCGAGAGAGTGGTGCGGGGCTCATGCGCCGAAGAAGCAGCGTCCGATCATCCGAGACGAACGAACGCGCGCAGGTGTCACCGGCGCTCCTCGCTCGCATCGAGTCGATCGAGAGCACGCAGGAGCAGATCATGCGGTGCATCAACGAGATGCGCGGGTTCATCTCGGAGATGCAAAATGCGCGTCTCGCTTCGACGACCAAAGAAGCTACGCAAGCGTGAGTGAGGCCGCTGCAGTGTAAGTCCATCGCTCAGGTGGGCGGGGTATGCAACGACGAGTTCCTGTATGAATCTTGCGGTGGCCGACACTGGAAGAGCTGGTCCATGAGTGGAGTTTGCCTCGTCGTGTTTCCGAAGGGAGGAAGGCGATCAATCAATGAGCTCAACAGTGCAACAAGAGTTGCGAGAAGTTGGCATGCGGCAGTTGCTTAGGAGAGCATGAGCAGCTAACGGTGTAAGCTTGTCAACAGTGTGATGGACGGAAGTGAACGAACACTACACAGCATTCTTGCTTTTGTGCGATGAGCAGCACGCTTTACTGGAGGGGCAGGAACGTCAGGTTCCTTGCTGGCGGCGATTCGGCCTACCGATGCGAGTTGCGCGCGAGCAGCGACGCCGTGTGCATCTGGCTGGAAACCCGGAGAACAAAGCAGCAGTGGTAAGAATGGATGATTGCCATCGACACGATGCTGAGCGTTGCCTGGAAGCGAGGACTGATGATGTTGCGATCACGCACACAGGCGATCGCAAGAGTTGGCATTGAAGCATGTGATTGCTGCTGGAAGCGTGATTCCAAGCGCCACGCTACAAGATCACATCGAGGTACGTGCACGCGGTCACTCGACAGGCTGGAACTCTTTGTTCAATGTTCGCATGATCTACACTTGCTTCCTCAGATCTTTCGCAATTGCCTCGGCGGTGACGTCGTCGATGCCAGGGGAAAACCCAAGCGTGAGTTGTACGCGAGTGTACCGCGGGACACCGGGGACGTCTGCCTCGTTCTGAACGTGGAGTGAGGGCGGCGGGGTTGTCGTGGCGAGTCACGTTTCACTTTCACCTCGACCACATCAACCTTGAGCGTGCCGACTTCCTCGCAGCCAAAATCCGTGATCTCGAAGACTCCATGGCGGCAGGAACCCGCGCGTCCCCGCTTCCATTGTTACTCTGGACATCCCGAGTACCCTCGCGAGGCGAGTACTTGCAGTGGGAGCGATGCGAGAGCGGCGGTCGCGAGCGTGAGATTTTCGCGTTGGATCCGTGCTGGCAGATTCGGGTCGAGCAAGCTGGGAAGTACCAGTTCTGTCTCGTGGTCCGTCACGTCAACGTTATCGTCGGCTGTCAAGTGGTCCAGTTCATCTGCAACGACGTAGTCTACTGGAACTTGCTTGCGGACGACTCGTGCGGGGCTGAGGCGATTTCCGTTCAGAATATGAACATGTACGTGGAGAAGGGAGACATCTTCAAGGTGTGGTACTCGGGAACTGGAGAAGCGATGCCTGAGACTGGTGTCAACGAAAGCTCACAAGAAATGAACCGAATCTTTGCTTGCACTCGGTACACGAACAACTCTAAGCTTAACTCAGCGACCACGAAGGGTGTTGACGACGACGAGAGTACACTGCTGTAGCGGTGACAGTAGCAGCAGTCGCAGTCGACACTGTGACCGCGCTCGACACTCTTTCGCGTGACTCTGCAGCTCAGAGTCTGTCTGTTCGCGATATGCTCGTGGCCCAGTTTCGTAGCGATCTGCAGCGGGGTTCTTCCGCTCGGTGTCTGCACACCCGGCTTCGATCCACCCATCAACAGCAGTTCCACCACTTGCTCCTCGTTCTTGAGCGATACAGCGTGCAGCGGACTCATTCCGCTTGAAGAGGTCGAGTTGACGTCGACGTCTGCGAGCAGGAGTGCTGAGGTCGCTCGCGAGTTACCTGCTTTCGATGCGGTGTCCAACAGCCTCTCCTTCAAGGCGGCGCTAGTGTTTCTCCTAGTGCCAGCCGCCGTTAAGGCTTCGACGGTTCTGGAATGGTTCAACAAGTGCGCGTAGTCCAGTGGCGTGCTTCCGTTCGCGTCCGCTGCGTTCAAATCCGCATTGATCTGCATTGCAGCCTCGTCCGTCAACCCAAGGATACTTGCGAAGTGTAGCGGGGTCATCTTGACCTCAGCCGAGACGTTCAGGTCCACCGTGTCTCGTGTTTGGGTCCACCCAGCGTCGAACAACAAGCGCGCAGTCGCAGCGTGTCCTTTGTCGCCAACGTGAACAAGAGGCGATATGTTGTGCTTGCCGACCGCGTTGACGTGGGCGCCGGCATTCAGCAGGACGCAGACGACAGCTTCTCTGCCACCCTCGGCCGCGGCCAAGAGCGGTGTCGACTCGAATCGGTCGGTGGACTCGAGCAGCTCGGACGCGTCGCTGCCTTCCGCCGCGACGAGCGCTTCGCCCAGGAAGAACGCGCGGTGGATTGGCGAGTTGAGAGCACCCACGTCGAGGATCTGGAGCTGGAGGCGCAGTGCACACGTCGTGGCGAGTTGAAGAGTGTGCGCTTGGCACCACAGCATTGATCGCCACGACCAGGTACGCCAAGCAGTGAGACTCGAAGCGTGGCTGACGGCAGCTCGGTGACGGAGTCGGACACGAACCACCGACAGGCGAGTTGAAAGTTTGAGAGGCCCGATCGATCGGCACCTGGTCGTGGATAGCGCAGATGCGCAGAAGCCGGGATTGTGGGTGCATGTTCTGATAACGGAGGTGCCACGCTCGGTTCCCTCTTAGCGAATGTACCCGCTTCACGCAAAGGCTCTCGTGGCGCTCGCTCCTGTCGACCAAAGCTGCTGCTCACTCACTCTTCGATCTTCATGCTCGAGCGCAAGTCATCTGAAGTCTCCGTCCGCTTGAACAACTCCGTTGTCGAACAACCCGATTCACAATGCACCACGGCCGCTCGCTCTCCCTCACGTTCGCGCTGCTGGTGGCGCTTGGAGCTCCAGCCAAGTCGTCTCCTCCGCCGTCGTTCTCAGCCGGTGTGTGCGACAACGCCGACATCGCCGGACTGCCGTTCTGCGACGGCGCGTTGCCGATCGACACCCGCGTCGACGATCTCGTGGCGCGCATCCCGATCGACGAAGTGTTCGGGCTGCTCGTGGATAACGCCTCGCGCACCGACAGCGGCCGCCTCCCAGCGTACCGTTGGTGGAGTGAAGCGCTGCACGGCGTCGCGCTCTCGCCCGCAGTCACCTTCGCGAACCCGACACCCGTGGCCACGAGCTTCCCGCAGGTCCTGAGCATCGCGGGGTCGTTCAACCGCACGCTCTTCTATAAGATCGGGGAGGCCATCTCGACGGAAGCTCGGTGCGTCGGCGTTACGTGGCGGCCTTGAGCGTTCGATAGTGTAGATGCTGATCGTGTTCTCGCTGGCAACAGAGCGTTCTACAACGCCAACCACGCAGGCTTGACGTTCTGGGCACCGAACATCAACATCTTCCGAGACCCCCGCTGGGGCCGCGGACAGGAGACGCCGGGCGAAGATCCGTTCCTCTCGGCAGAGTACGCGGTGGCGTTCGTGCGCGGGCTGCAAGGCGAAGCTGCCGAGCACAACGCGACGTTGCACGCCAAGGCAGACAACAAGTTCCTCAAGGTGTCGGCGTCGTGCAAACACTTCTCGTCGTATAGCCAGGAAGAGGGACGCCACAGCAACGACGCGGTCGTGAGCCAGCGCGACCAGGAAGACACGTACTTTCCTGCGTTCGAAGCCTGCGTCAAGCGCGGCCACGTCAGTTCGATCATGTGCAGCTACAACGCCGTGAACGGGATCCCGTCGTGCGCGAACGAAGCGCTGCTGACCGGCGTCGTGCGGAAGCAGTGGGGCTTCGACGGCTACATCGTGTCGGACTGCGGCGCGGTGGCCGACGTAATCTACAAGCACCACTACACGCAGACACCCGAGCAGACGTGCGTGAGCACGTTGAAGGCTGGTATGGACCTCAACTGCGGCACGTTCCTACTGGAGCACGGCAAGAAGGCGCTGGGGCTGCTGCGCAAGCCTGTGGTCCGCAAGGCGCTCAAGCATCTCTTCCGCGTGCAGATGCGCCTCGGGATGTTCGAGAAAGGAGGGCAGCCATTCGCGGACATCACACCCAAGATGGTCGACTCCGAAGCGCACCGGCAGCTCGCACTCGAAGCTGCGCAGCAAGCGATCGTGATGTTGAAGAACGAGGACGAGACGCTCCCGCTGAGCGCGAGCTCGTACTCTTTGGACACATCAGCGCTGGCGCTCATCGGCCCGCACTTCAACGCGAGTGAGGCGATGCTCGGGAACTACCACGGCATCCCATCGCACATCGTGACGCCGCTGGAAGGGATCTCGACTTACGCCACGCACGTGGTGTTCGCGCGCGGGTGCAAGGTGTCGGGCGAGAACGCACCGGACTTTGGCGAGGCGGAGCGCGTGGCGCAGCAAGCGGCGCAGGTGATCTTGTTCGTGGGTTTGGACCAGAGCCAAGAGCGGGAAGGAATCGACAGGTCGCACTTGGAGCTCCCTGGCTTCCAGATCGACCTCATCAAGGCGGTTCTGGAGAAGGCGAAGAAGCCAGTCGTGCTCGTGGTGATCTCAGGGGGGAGTGTAGATCTGGCTGCGTACAGTCACCACCCGAAGGTCGGAGCAATCCTCTACGCGGGATACCTCGGACAAGCCGGCGGTCAGGCGATCGCGGACGTTCTCTTTGGTGTATTCAACCCGGTCGGGAGACTCTCGCAGACGTTCTACACGAACAAGTTCGCCCAGCAAGTGTCGATCTACGACATGAACATGCGTCCGACACCCGGAACTGGGAACCCCGGACGAACGTACCGTTTCCTGTCCAAGATCGAGTACGAGGTGTACTCCTTCAGCGGAGGGCTGTCGTTCACGGACTTTGAGATCGAGTGGCAGAATTCTGCGCCACGAACGTTCGTGAGTGTCGAGTCGATCCGCAGTGCCCTCGCCAGCACCAGCCACGCATCTGGACAAGTCTCGTCGCAAGGAGCAGGCAAAGAACGCACGATTCCGCTCAACGTCACAGTGGTGAACACCGGGAAGCGCGACGGCGAGTTGTCGCTGGTAGTGCTTACATTCCCACCAGACGGCGGCAGCGACGGGAACCCGATCTGCTACGTCGGGGCGTTCGGCCGCACACCGATGCTAAAGCCGCAGGAGAAGTTCCACTTCCACTTCGAGATCCCGATCAAGAAGTTCGCGCTGGTGAACGCTGACGGTGTGTGGGAGGCGCGCGAGGGCACCTGGTATCTGAAGACGAGCGTGAACGGCACCTCGAGTCACGAGGTCGTTGTCCGTTTGTCGCAGGACGTGGCCGAGGGGGAATCCGGCATCGGCTCCAAGATTGCCGAGAGCAAGAGCCCGGAAGTGGACGAGTCTGTGACCGACCAGTTGATGGAGATGAAGGTGCAAACGATCGAGAGCGCGATCGCCATCGAGCGCGAGTGAACACGTTGCTGCGGGCAGCATGGGCTCCAAGAATGAGTTGTCGAGGAGAAGCACACCGCACGTGGCAGAGTACGTCGAGTGGCCGAACAGAGAAGAGTGACTGTCGATCGATGTCGATTTACACAATAATGACTTCAACAGTCCAGAGTCACAATAATTGTGCAGTACCGTTGTACCTTGCTTTTAGCACTAACAAGCAGCACTCTGCATTTTTGCAAGCGACGGAGCCTGGAAGCGATGGCCGCGCCGCGCGCTTCCGCCGCCGCGTCCGGCGCCGTGTTTCGCTGGTCCACAGAGCTCGAGCGCGACGCGCGCATGCCGCAGATGCAGCAGCTCGTGGAGCAGATCCTGCTGGCCAACTTCCCGGCCGTTGCCGACAAGCTGCGCAAGGAGGAGCCGCCCGCGCGCCGCTACGAACCAGCGCCGGCACCTGCGGTGCTGGCGCCGACATCGAGTGATGGTCCGAGTCTTGAGCTTGACGCACAGGGCCGCGGCATGCTGCAGCTGCACGGGTACTCGAGCGAGTCCGCGAGCGAGGCCGACAGCTCGCGGGAGGTGGACCCGATGGACGACCTGAGCGACTTTGAGCCGCAGCCGTCGCCGCGCGAGAGGAGCAGCGGGAGAGCGAAGAACAGCCAGCAGCAGCATCAGCAACAACAGCAACAACAACAGGAGCAGCAGACGCGCGTAGACGCCGCCGCCGCTACTGCTGCTAGTGAAGATCATGAGATGGCGGAGGACGTCGACATGGACGCCGATGTGCGTGACGCTGTGGCGCTGGTGCTGGCGGTGAGTGTTGGTGGATTGCAGCGTGACTGTTTGTGTTGCTGCAGATGGCCGAGGAGGACGAGACCGCGTGCGTCGTGTGCGGCAGCTCGGAGAACGCGGAGCAGACGCTGCTGTGCGACAAGTGCGACGAAGGTGCGTTCGCTTGCTCGCTTGCGCTGGTACAAAACAGCCCCCGAGACGCACGCTCACGGAACGGACGCTGCGCAGAGTACCATCTCTACTGCCTCACGCCGCCGCTCGCGGAGGTGCCGCAGGAGGAGACGTGGTTCTGTCCACGCTGCACCGCACAGCAGCCGCCAGGGGCTCCGGCACCGCACGCTGCTGCTGCTGCTGCTGCTTCACCGAAGCGCGAGGAGGTGCCGATCTCACCCACTGCGCAGAACCCGCCGCAGCACACAGAGGCGTCCGCCGCCGCGCCATCCCCACAGCAGCAAGTTCCGACCTCGCAGCAGCCGCATCAGGGAACGTCACTGCCGCAGCCGAACGGACAGAGCAACGGGTTCGGCTCGGATCCGTCGGCGCCGCAGCACCAGCAGCCGCCGCCATCGGAACCGCCGATCAGCGTACGTGGTTGGCACCAGCAACAACTTCCTGACGAACCCGAGTGCCTGCCTGCTTGCGTAGATAGCTGACGTGGTCCTCGCTTCTTCTCGTGCTCGCGAAGGTGGCGAGTGCGTTCGAGAGCGACGCCGAGAGGAGCAACCAGCTGCTGATCCACGCGTGCCAGTGCGACGACGTCAAGTGCGCGGACCCGGCGTTCCACGAGTTCTGTCCGAGCATGAAGCGGTTCCTGCGCAGCGCGTGCTGGGCGTCGCACAGCGAGCAGTGGCGCGGCTTCCGGGTCGCGCGCGCCACGGCGGAGCTCTTCGCTTTCCACGCGATGCAGTGCCACGAGGCGAACTGCAGCGTGCCCATGTGCGACATGCTCCGCGGCGAGGAGGTCGTGTAAGAAGAGCTCGAGCAGGGCGAAGGAACGCCGGTTCGTGTAAGGTGGATGCTTGCTTTGCGTCCGACGCTGACGCTGCGCCTCTCAAGCCCGCAGCAGCTGCTCATGCGATGTGGAGCTTCGAGTGCTGTCGCTAGCTGCTACCGGTGGCTCGACGCGTCGGCGAGAGAGCTGCTGGCATCGTGCGCTCCTGGTCGCGCGCTGAAGAATTGGTCTGCGAAGGGAGTCCGCGAGGGTGCCGCCGTGGCGTGTCCGGGCTTGCGTCGAGCGATAAGAGTGCTCATGCGCCGCATCGGCGGCACATGGCGGCGTTGGAGCGGGGTCGGGTCTGTGGTCTGATGGAGGTTCGGGTGGCTCAGGTCGCGGACGAGGTGCGGCCTCCCGGGGACGTCCGCGGCAGGCGCGAGTCTGTCGATCGTGGCGGCTGGCCGAAGCTTGACGGGCTGCGTATCGAGATGCAGCTTGTGGACAATGGACTGCGCGTCCGAGAGGTTGGCGGAGCTGGCGCTCGTCGACGCCATCCCCGCGAAGCGAGAATCCGAGCTCGATCGCCGACGCTTCTGCGCCGAGTGGGAGTCACCGTTGTCCATCAAGTTGTCAGCGATGCGCGCCAGGAGCTGCGACTGCGTTGTGACTTGCGCCTGCAGCTGCTGGATCGCCGCCGTCATGCTGACCATCATCTCGAGTATCGACGCTTGTGAGTCGACACTCAGCGGCTCCGGTGGTGTCAGCACTTGATGTGTGCTGATGGCTAGTGTCGTGGAGTGCAGATGCACTGACGAGCCAGACGAGCCCTCCAACGCCCACGGGACGGGACCATCGCTCGCTGTCGGTGCGCTGGGGATGGCACCAGCGACTCGATCACCACCACCAGCGGGACCGCCAGCCAATTGAGGTGTGGTAAGAATCGACGTAGTGCCAGCAGCAGTGCTCCAGGTGCCCCGGTCACCACCTTGACGAGCGCCTCCAGCGTCGTCGCCAGAGCGACAGCAGCACCCACCAGCACCATCACGCTTCGCACCGCTGTGGTGATCCGCGACTCCAGCGCCACCGCCGCCGCGCACGCTTCGAACGTCACGTTCTAGCTTGTCGACGAGCTGCTGCCGGAGACCAGTGTTCACGCCGA
>JAASGM010000250.1:0-26991 GCA_023334215.1 Globisporangium cystogenes | reverse complement strand
TCGTTCCTGCAGCCTCAAGACGCAGGGATCATCAGCGCGTTCAAGGCGAGAATCAAGAAGACGCAGACTTGCCATGTCGTGGACGCATTCGACATGGCTCTGGCGGGTGACGGTGGTATCTGTGAGAATGATGTCGATGGGATGTTCAACGTGAATGTTCTGACAGCGATGCGGTGGGCTGAGGACGCGTGGGCGGCTGTCACTTGCTCGACTATCGAGCGGTGTTGGCACCACACTCAGATCCCCGATGAGGACATGTACGAGCTGATAGGCAAGATCGGCAAGTTGCGAGTTGGCCAGCCGTCGATGCGTCAGCTAATGTGCTAATCCAAACCGATAACAATCTGCTCCTTGATCTCGTCCGTCGATACAGTTTGGAACAAGTTTGATGGTGTGTCTTCCCTTGACGAAGATACTTCTCTACGTGAGAGTACTCGCGTAGAGAAATTCACCTCAAACCTCCCATATTTTATGCTCACAAATATCCCCATATTTATCAACCTGTGAAAATATATTTGTGAACCCTACTTAAAATGATGTAACTTATTGAGGGGGTTGTCTGCCAAAAAGCTCACTCGCATACACTATTTTGCGACAGTTATTTAATTTTTCGACATTTGATCACGGTGTCCTTCTCTTTTTGGCGCGCACTGTACATGCAGCGTGGTCCACATATCGACACCAAAGTCGTTGACTTCGACTCCTTGCGCTGGCCGCAGTGCGCTTTGTATCATCGCGAACGGCGACAGGCGAAGAAGGGACCGAAGGCGAGTGCGCGAAAGCAGGGCTTGGACGACGCTCACGTAAAATGGACAGTAAATCCCCGGCCCCACAACTTTGCGGTTGCCAACAAATATCGAAGTGGTGGCTGGTGCGAAGGCATCAAAGCGCGCACAGAGCTTCCAGCACCATTCCTCCACGAGTCTGCCACAAAGAGCAGCCTCCATGGAACCTGCACCGCAGAGCGAAGCGGCAACCGACGGCAGCTCGGAATGATGGAGCGTCGTGCACGGTTGCTCATCAACCTTCAAATTGCTCCAAGTTGCTCCAGGTTGCTCCAAATCGTCGTAAAGCAACTCAGAATTACGCTCAGTTCCGTCGAATGCAACCTCGTTTTAGCCGCATTTCCATGCTTCCACCCACAAACTGGGGTTCTTAATCGTTGCAACCTCCACATACAAACTCCAACATCCGGAGAGCCAGGGACAGAAGTCAGTCGTCCGTCAGCAGCAGCGCGCTTCTCACTCGCTTTCTTCACCGAGACCCGTAACAATGGCGCGCCGTGCGCTGCTGCTGCTGGTGGCCGCGGCGGCGGCGGCAGCGCCGACAGCCGTCGCCGCCGTGAGCTCGTCGCCCCCGTCGCTCTACGGTGCGCCGCTGCCGCGCTCTCCGTCCATCGGCCCATTGCATCTAAGAAAGTAACCGCGTGCCCTGCCTCGCAGACTACAAGTACGACGGCAAGACGACCTACTGCTACGCCGTGGACCAGGGGCTCGAGGTGCAGAACCTCGACTTCGCGTACGTGCGCAACCAGGCGTCCGGGTCCGACTGCCCCATCACGATGACGATCTCGCGGTCGGCGGCGCCCGGCGCGCTGCTGCCGTTCGCGGACACCGAGTACGAGTTCACGGCGACGCTCAACCTCGCGAGCAACGCGTTCAACGTGCACTCGCTCACGACGTACGTGACGGCGCCCGTCACCGGCCGCGCCGTGCAGATCGGCCACGCGAACGTACACACGTGCTCGCGCACGACGGTCTGCGACATCTTCCGCACAGGCTCGGCGCGCAAGATCACGGCGCAGGAGGCGGCCAACTTCACGGGCGACACGGTCACGTTCCGCCAGAAGCTCGCGTACGAGCGCGGCGGTGACTACAACGTCTTCGCGCACATCATCCTCCCGCCGCCGAACCCGCAGAACGCGAGCTACCACTTCATCACGTTTATGACGACCACGGTCGTGTCCACGGACGGCAGCGCCGACACCGGCGGGCTCTCCTCCGCGGGCATCATCGGCATCATCGTCGGCGGCGTCGCCGTCGTGCTGCTCGTCGTGCTCGCGATCGTGTTCTGCAAGCGCAAGGCGCCGGCCGACTCGGGCGACGACATGTTCCGCAGTAGCGGCGGCGGCTTCATGCCGACGCTCACGACCAAGAACCGCTCGGGGCTCGAGTGGCAGCCCGAGTCCGAGTTCCGCATCAAGGACACGTACCACTCGGCGCGCACGCAGTCCGA
Organism: Globisporangium cystogenes; assembly: GCA_023334215.1. Lineage (NCBI taxonomy): Eukaryota > Oomycota > Peronosporomycetes > Pythiales > Pythiaceae > Globisporangium > Globisporangium cystogenes. The sequence goes on along the minus strand of JAASGM010000250.1, from coordinate 24,756 downwards.
GTTCTTCCAGCCGCCGGGGCTCAGCGCCAGCGCGCTCGCGTTCCACGAGCGTCTGAGCAGCCGCCAGCCCAAGACGGCGTCGTCCTCTGGCTCGTTCCGCGACGGTGGCGCGTCGCCCAAGGCGGGCGACGACTACGACGGCTTCGGCAGCCCGGCGGCCGCGGCTCCGAGCTCGCACTTCCAGCACCGGTCGGGCAACAACCACCACCACCACACAGGCATGGCGAGCGGCGGCGGCGGCGGCGCGCCCGGCTACTACCAGGGCGGTGGCGGCAGCGGGTTCCACAACCCGGAGCTCAACGACTTCCGCATCCCGAGCGCGATCATCAACTCGTTCGAGAGCGACAACTCGATGGGCACGTCGCTCGGCTTCAACGCCGATTCGCACTACGCGCCGTACCGCGGCCCGAACTACGACCGCGAGTCGGACCTGTCGTCGCTCAACGACGACGACGAGATCGAGCGCCGGCGCGCGCACACGGGCGACGCGCTCAAGACGCTGGATGAAGGCCGGCTGTCCGACATCTCGATCGCGACGGTGGACTTCACGCTGCACCGGCCGCAGCCGCCGCGCACGATGCTGTACCAGCCGGTGGAGGAGAGTCTGAGCGAGAGCTGGAGCTCGAACCGGTCGACGGAGACGTACAACTTTCACGACTCGAACTACGCGCCGAAGGAAGCGACGTCGAGCTTCCAGCCGGTGACCCAACCGACGGCAGCAGCGGCTCCGAGTGCGGCGAGCGGATCGAAGGCGGCGCCGACGACCTCGTCAGCTGGTGCGGGCGACGGCCGCGACGCGCGGACGCTGTCGGATGGAGAGAGCTACGAGTTTTAGACGCGCGGGCTTGCTGGCGTCGTTCTGTGTTGCTGGGATTCGGCTGATGCTCGCGCGCAGCCAGCGAGCGCATCGGGTGACTCTGGTCGCGTTGCTCCTTCACGTGGACGCGGCCTGTGCGCTCGAGGTGAGGAGACGCCGGACGAACTGCTCGGCCAGCTCGCTCCAAGGTGGGTTGGCTCTGCGGACGCTCCCGTCGAGCGCACGTCCTCCTCCTCCGCGCCTATTTAACGTCGTGTGCGTCTCGGCGAACTTGAACAACTTGCTCGTCACCTGCCAGTCTTCCCCTTCGTTGTTCTCTTCTGCTCTCTCGCTTAGCGCTCTCAACTTCCGTGATCGGGTCGAGCGCCATCTTCATCGAGGGATTCTGCTGTCCCTCGATGAAGTTGGCTGTCAGGAGAGCCAACACCCGAGAGCTCCGACATGATCTGAGGCTCTGATGTCCAAGTCGCCACCGCAGCAGCAGAGCTCACTTCGAACAGGAGCGGATCGGCATCTGGACTCGGACACAGATGCAGATTAGTGCACTCGCCACTAAATATGGCAGTCATCGATTGGAGTTGGACACTGGTCATCTCGCTGAGGACGGTGACAGCGTCGGAAGCGCACTTACTCCGCCGGCCGCGATGGCTTCCGAACACTGCGAACTGGTACACGAGTCGTCTCTCTCGGCCGCTGTGAGTGCGAGCAAGAGCGCTGACGCTGGCGTTCCGGAGATGCAGAACCCGAACTACGCAGGCATCGAGTCGATTCGACAGCCGACAACCACCGTTCACGCTGTTCGGCCGCGACATTCGTCCACTCGCAGTAGTACCTCAGAGCAACCAGGGTTCAGCTGTCGGCGCTGGTACCGCCTCACTGGCAAATCCGCCACACCCGATGAGCTACTGGCGCCTGTGCTACCGTCAGGAGCCACGCGAAGCTCGGCGGTATCGACAGCTCCGACTGGGCCACAGCGAATGCGCTCGAGCGCTGTTCAGTCAACACGAACATCTGAATCGCATGCCTTCGCGGCAGCACCGGCGTTCGACAGCAGGTACGGCCAGCGTCCAGCAACGCAGCTCTACGACGGGTCCTACAGCATGGCGCCGAGTCCGAGCAAATGGGCGGCCGAGACCGGTGACAAGTTGACGTCGCATCACATGAAGCGCCTCGTGGACAAAGCGTATGCTAGGGGGACAACGACGGCGGCTGGACGGAGAGAGCAAGAGAGGAGCGCGCTCAAAAACCACATCTACCTACCCGCGGTGCACAAGGCGCTCAAGCTGTTCAAGTGTCCTCGAGATATCAGTTCGCAGAGCTGCGATGATCGCGCCATCTCTCAAGAGCACAATCGTAGCGGAGCGCAGGCGACAGCGCCAACAGCGAGTCCGAAGGCGCGGATGCCAGTCGGAGTCAATCTGCTGTCGTCCCAGATCAAGAGCTTGCAAGAGGAGCTTCGTCGACAATCACGTTCCACTGCTGACCCTCAGAGGACACCCGGTAGCGTCACCTCCCCAGCTGCCACGCTTTGGTGCCCTCAGCCACCGCGAACGATACAGACTGGATCGTACAGGTCTGCACGGTTCGGTGCTTCTCCCCGTCCTGATCCGATGGACTCGACGGACGCGCCACTTGTTCCGACGACAAGCGAAATCGATACCCTGTCAACTCCACCGTTGTCGGTGGCCATCTCTCGAAGCGAGATCAGCGACGATGTGAAGTTGTGGCTGCCGGGCGAACATAGTTCTTCAAGTGACCACAGCAGCCTCGAGTCGCATGTACTCCGATTGTTGGAGGGCGTCAATGACAGCGTCAGCAGTCTCTCGAGTACCAACGACGGGTTTCGTTCGAGTTGCAACCTTCCCAGCGACGACGACGACTTGGCACTTCTTCAAGAGTTCGAAGGAGTGCTCTTCGTGAACAATCGCAACGACACAGAGGACGTGTGTTGCGCCGAGGTCGCGACAGACGGCGACGGCAGCAACGCGGCCGCCGAATGGCGTGACGATACTTCAACTGGTTCAACTGAGTACGAGGAGGTTCCTGGCAACGAAGACGGCATAGAAGGCGACGTATCCGCTCCGGAAGTGCTGTCAGCTTCGATCGAGTCTGCACCGAGGGAGCAAGCGTCGTTCCATGAGCTTATCGACTGCAGTCAACCTGACCTCGCATCAACAGACGAAGTCAGCCAAAGGAGAACGGCAACACCTCAACTTCGCAGGAGTAGCTGTTCTCCGGAAGTGGGGACCGCTAACGTCACTCTGCCGCGCGAAGGTGCTGCTCAGCTTGATCATGACGACGACCAACCATCTCATCTCGAGGATCCAACACTCGTCATCCAGCATTCCAGTGATCACAACTCATCCACGAGTTCGAGTACAGCGGCGGCGAGGATCGACGACGAACTCGAGCCTGATGCTTCAGCGCACGAGCCGACGGTGAATGACGAGAACAGCACGAGTGCGATGTCCGAGTCCACATCGTGTGAAGAAACTCCTCCAATCGAAGGTGCTCTGGCGTCACAGATCATCGATCGCCCCTCCTGCGGCCAAACCAAAGGCGAGTTGTCCGAGAGATCACTCGGTACCGCACTTGTTGATCACGACGACCGTGTCGCGCGTTCGGGCGAGGGTGCTCCTGAACCTTATCGAACCGATGCCATCGAACTGGTAAATGAAGCTGACAAAGTTGAGGACACCACATCAAAGCGGACAGAAGACCCTCATCCAGCCGACATCGAAACGGGCGGTGTCTGCGTTGAGGACTGCGGATCAGTTCTCTCGTTCTTCGCTCCAGCAGACGCAGTCAAGGCGACCGAAGCTCAGACGTCTGGACGACGTCCATCCATTGACACGTCGCAAGGATCAATGGTGACAGCCACACAACCGGAGGCTCACACGTTTCCTCGGGAACATGTTGACATCGACGACACGAGTGATTCGATACAGCAAGTCACGGAGATGCACGCGCCTGTGCTACTCGGTCTTCTCCAGGCTCCATCCGAGGCGGACGATTCGCTCGCACATGATGGACCGCAGGCCGGGAGCGACTACGAAGCCGACTTTGAGGACGGATATGACGACGATGACGACGACGGAGATCCACACGACCCCGAGTACTACGAGTTCGACGACGATGACGATCCTTAGCGGCCATCGCAGAGGCGAGCAGCACCCATAGGCGATGTCGATGATCCAAGATCACGAAAATACTGCACTCGTGTGCGTCTCTTCACTCGCGGGATGGCTCGCGGCGGAGATGCTGGAGATGGTGATGAGCTGCACGCCGGATCGCTCCAACAACAGCAGCTGCAGGAGAAGGAACAGCAGTCGAGTGCGCTTGACCGAGTTGCTCGACGTCCCAGCAAGCCGAGCGCCTACAGCTACTACCAGAAACTGGCGCAAGACTTCCAGGCACTGGACGACGAGCTGCGAGGAGCAAGAGCTGAGCATGAGAGTCTGCAGGGCGAGGTCAGCCGCGTCCAAGCGCGTAAGCAAGAGCTCGCACACAAGCAGGAGACCGCGCAGCAGGAGCAGTGGCGGTGCGAGCGCGATGGGCGAATCGAATCCATCGTGCAGAAGAGCGTCGAGGTGGAGGCGCTGCACTCGAAAGCGGACGAGCTCGAGGCGTTGGAGCTGCGTTTGGAGGCAGAGATCCAAGTCCTCCAAGAGCGGCAGCAGCAGGAAGCACAGACGGAAGCCTCTCGTATCCACGCGCTGGTGCACACGAGGACGCAGCTGTTCGAGGCGGAGCTCGCGAAGGGCAAGATGGACCTCGACTTCATCGCCCAAGTTGTGAGCAGGACGCGCTCCGAGCCCCACCAGCAGCATCAGCAGCAAGAGGAAGCAGGCGAGTGCGAGAGTGCGAGAGAGAAGAAGTCGATCCATGCGCTTGCAGAGGAGATCCAGCAGCGCCGACGGCGCGAGTTTGAACAGGCGGCAGAGCGGCTCAACGCCCGACTGCTGTCGTTCGAGCGCGAGAAGGAAGCGCTGAGCAAGAAGGCACACGACATCCGAGTGCGCAAGCAACGCGCGCTGCAGATCCTGACGACAAACCAACAGCAGGCGATCAAGACGTTCTTCACGTCACCTCCAGTGGACGTGAGAGTAAGCGACGCATCCGCTTCTCCGAGCGAGTCGAGCGAGCGCGCCGAGGTCCCGCAGCTGGACTTCAACTCGATTCTCGAGTCGCTCAACCAGAGCGGGCTTCAGGTCGGACAGATCCAGTCGGCGAGGTGTGAGCAGGAGTCGGCGCGCAAGGCTGTGGAGGACGCACTGCGAGAGGCGCAAGGGAACGTCGAGGCGGGAGCGAAGCGCATCGAGGACCTCGAGATGGTGATCGCAGATCGACGGCGCAATGCAAGTGCGTTGCTCTTGGTTGACGTGACGAGCGGATCAACGCTCTACGACGGAAGGCTCGGGATCGAGTCGTACGTACCGTCTCAGTACGATCTGGTCTACTTCGTGCGCGCTCTTGTGTTCAGTTGGGCCGACGCTGCCAAAGTCCACGCCGATGCGAAGCCAGCGAAGCAGTTGCTGGAGAAAGAACTCGAGCGATGGGAGATCACCCGCGGCGTCGTGGAGCAGGAGTCGAGTCTGCACGCTCGAACTTCACTGGCATACTCTCTGCTCGCCACCATACTCGTACGTGGGTGCATCGCGATACGAACTGTGACAAGCAACTCGCACTGGTTGCCTGACCAGCGCTGTTGCTACTTAGAGCGAAGGTGTCGGCGAGATAGCGTCAGACATCCACCGAGAACTCAAGTCCAGTTGCACGCGAGTCCGAGACATGGTATCTTCGGTTGTCCGGGACGTCTTCTTCTCATCAACTGCGACCAAGGATGCGAAGGTGGAGACCACCAAGACACCTGCGCAAGTGCTCACGAAGACTCGGACTGCACCAGCACTTGCAGGTGCAATGTTCAGCTGTGCGTTTGAGCAACTGAAGGCGACGCGCCAGCGCCGATCAGCCGAACAGCGCGACGAGTGTGTGCAGCCTCTTCATCTGCGAACGCAGCGCAGGATGGAGCCGACACGAAGCGCGACAGAAGGTGCTGCTGTTCAACTGGCAACAGGGTCAGTGTCTCCGAAGAAGAAGCGCTTTGGGTTCTTCAGCACCAGCAAACCGGCTGACGATATCCCAAGTGTTTCCACTGAGAAGACTGCTCCAAGAGAGCTCACACCCAGCGACTTCGTGCTGAGCAAGTGCAACACTGCTGTCGTGAAACTCGTCGCACCCGCGCCAGAAGATCGCTCGCCGTCTCCCATCGCGAACGAGAAGAAGCTGTGGCAGCGGATGCGCGTGGAAGTCGACAGAGTTGTGGTTCCGTCCAGCTTCTCGCACCCTTCCGCCGCCGACGTGTCTGCGGATGGAACCGTGTGCGTCATCGGGACGATGCACGGCGAAGTTCTGGTGTGGGACTTGCAACGCCAGCCGCCGCTGCTCCTGCGAAGCTACTCGCCACCCCCAAAGACGCCGCGAGCTAGCATCTCGAGGGTCTTGATGAGCACCAACGGATGTCGGATCCTGGCGCTGGATCAACTCAAGACCGTTCGCGTGCTGAGTACCCAGAGGACAAGGACTGGAACTCTAGGAGCCACACCCACGAGCGGAGGTGGAGTTGGGCAGCAGCACTCCAGCGACTGCTTCGCTGTCGACGATCCCCGCAAGTGGAAGCCGTTTTCACTCGATCTTGTCATGGAACTCTCGTCAGACTCGCTCGCGCAGCCAGCACTCTCGGAAGAAGTGCGGAAGATGGTGGACTCGAGTGAGAAGAGCTCCGCACTGCCGCCTCACTTCGCATCAGCGAGCTTCCACTCCTCGCTCACACTGCTTGGCGACCAAACGAGTGTTGTCTGCGGTATCTCTAACGGCGACATCGCGAAGATCAACATGGACGGAACGCACTCAAGTGACGTTGCAGCTCGATTCGATGCGCCGCTGCCAGCTGATCTTGTCAGTAAGGAACTCCGTGTCCGTGACATCAAGCGCGAGTTCTTCTGCGGGCACAAGCACCCTGTTCTCTTTGTGCTGAGCCGGTCTGCTGGCAAGCTGCTCAGCATCGACAGCAACGCGCACTTCATCGAGTGGGAGTACGACTTGGAGCACTTCACTGGCTTTGGGTGGTTCTCTCCTTCACGACAGTATCAGCTCGATCTCGGCGCCAGCACCAGCGAAGTCACGAGCGCTGAGAACCAGAGTATGATCTTGCAGATCGCTTCGACGAGAGACAAGAGACGAGTCGTGCTGATGGTGTTCGATGCTGCGAGTAGCACAACTGCCAGCAAGAAGGCGAAGAGCAGCCACAGCGCCGGAAGACTCCGTTTCTTCCAGGTGTTAGCTGATCCAGTCCAAGTTGCGCCGATAGTGATCCAGCTCGACGTCTCGAGCGCATCGTCTGCGCCGCGCTTTGCTCTCACAACCGCTTTGCCCGCGACGAGGAAGTTCGAGGAAGTTCGCCCAGCTGACGAGTTCCTGTTCGTTCTGATGAACAACTTGGTGCAGATCCTGTCGCTGAGCTCGGGAGAGAGCTGCTGCGCACCGATCCAGCTCCAGCAAGCGAACGAACCGAGTTTGATCTTCAGCGCCATCTCCGTGAGCAGCCGCTGCATGCGGAAGCAGTCGAAGCACTGCACCATGATCGTCACTGGCGACCGCCACAACAAGATGCTCGTGTTCAGGTTCAAGCAGCAAGAGCAGCAAGTGCATTGACAACTGACTTGCTGCATGCTGTCTTCGTCTACGCCGCTCCTCTCAGTCTACGAGTCACCTTCGAAGCTCGAACGAGATCTGGCGAGCAAACACGATGACTCTGGAACGCGTCGCGGCGAAGTAGACTGGTGACACGCTCTCGGACAACGTCACTGTCATCGTCCGCGCCAGAGTCCTCGACAACCGATCGCGAGGAAAGCGGATGCTGTTCGTTCGCAGCGAGTACGAACACAGTGTTCTTCGGCAGCTCCACGGCCACGCCACCGCTTGGAAACGTGCTCGCGAACGTCCGTTCCACGCGCTCGAGGGCCGCGCTGCTTTCGGTGATCACGTTCACTACCAGTGCACCTGACGGTGCGAGCAGTGCTCGTGCAGTGTCGAGGAATGTCGGCGATATCATCGAAGCCGGCGGCGCTTTGACGCCGTGTTCGTCCCAGTCCCCCGACTCGACGTCCAGGAAAACAAGATTGTACGGCGCGCTGCCGCTCGCGATCTTGCGTCGCTGCTCGTCGACAAACGCTTCGCCCATGACTTCGTGGACCACGAGGCGACGATCGCGCTCCTCCGCTGCGGCGAGTCCGAAAAACGCGCGCGCGACGCTGTTCACTGCAGCGCTCGGCTCCACGGCGTCCAAACGAGCGATGCCGTCGACATGCTCAAGCAGAAACAGCGGGAGAGCGGCGGCACCCGAGCCGATCACAGCGACCTTGAGCTCCCGGTGGTCATCGCCTTTGCCGGCAGACTCAGTCTCTGTCTCGGTCCGGAACGAGGCGAGTGCGATGCACATTGCGCGATGCACATCCAGCGTCAGCGCGCTTCGATCCACGACCGCGTCCGCTCCGCTATCGTCAGCAGACACCACCAGCGCGACTTCGCTCTGCACCAAGTGGATCCGGTCGTTGAAGAAGAAGCAGCGCGTGGGGGCGACGCCCTGTAGGAAGGTGTCGAGCACCGTCACGTGGTCGTCCCGATACACGATGCGTCGCGAGTAGTTCTTGAAGAACTCGCTCTTGTACTCGCGCACGAAGTCTCCGTCGACCTCCACGAGGTCCGCGATCATCTGCTCGAGCTCCTTGTACGTGAAGTTCTCTCCAGATCGGTGGATCTGCACGCACAGCGAGAGTCACGTGAGCGACACCCATGCTGACAAGTACCAGCACGTGTTCCAAGTGCACGACCGCGTACATCATGGAGGATGACTTCGGGAAGGACGTCGTCGAACGAGTAACTCGGTGGCTGCGCGGCCGTCGGTTCGGGCAGCGCGCTCTCCGAGTGCTCCGGAGGCAGCGCGATGCCCTCGCACTCCCGAGCCGCGAGCTGCCAATCGTAGTCGGAGATCAGGTTCTGCGGCCACCACGGGAACGTGCGGCATTGCGTCGGGCGAGCTGCCGACACGTTGCAACTTGGTTAGTTCGCTACTACATCCGCCTCCACCCGATGCTCCTGTACAACGACGCTGCGACCTCTGTAGATGCTGCACTTGGAGCCCTCAAGAAAGACGCACTGCGCGTCGTCGGGCGTCTGCTGCAGCGCCCACTGCTGCTGCTCACGCAGCGTCTGATGGTCGCCAGCCGCACTGTCATCAGCTGCACCTTCAGGCGGCAGGCGCCGCAGGAAGCGCGTCTCGACATCCGCGGGCGAGCAGCGCAGCAGCGTCGCGATGGCCGCCACCTCCCGCTCGTTCACGCGCACGCGGCCGCCGCTGCCCGTACAGCACTTGCCGCACGCGGTGCACTTGAACTGAAAGCGCGCGTCCTCTCGACCGCGAGACCAGCTGCGCAGCGTCCGCGAGCGCGCAAGTGCACGCGCACGACGAGGAGCTCCGCCAGTGATCATTCGAGCAATGAGCAGGCAGGGTAAACGTTTTTTAATAACCCTTTATTTAACCCTTTGCCGATCTCGTTCAGGTTGAAGCGCGCTGCTCAAACCCGATGCCATGCACCTCTACAACCGCGCTCGTCTCGCCCTCCTCGACCGACACGCGCGCTCCGGTAATCGCGCGAACGATCTCCAGCGCGGTTTCCAGGTGCTGCGACGTGCGCGCTGCCTTTGCTGGCACGCGCAGGCGCGAGCTTCCACGCGCGAGCGCCATGAACACGACCGCGTTGTCCGCCAGGTGCTCGTCCACGCACACGCCTGCTGCAATGTGCTGCGCGAGAGCCGTCGCGACCTCAGCCGCCAGCGGCGCAGCCGCCAGCCTCCCCGATCGGTCCGCGGAGAGCAGTCCGCCGGTGCTCGTCTCAGCGACGACGAGCAAACTGACCGCCGGGCGTTCGTCAGAGTTCGCGGATCCAGGCTTTCGCCTCGCTCCATGGCCCCCTCGCGGCTTCGCCTTCGAGCTCTTGGCGCGAGTCACCTCGACGCGAACGTCGAACGATATCTCCGTGTCGTCTGAGAGCGAGTCGAACGGCGCCAGCCGCGCTCTCAGCTCGTCCTGCAGCAAACTCACGTACTGCTGGCCAGCAGCCTCGTTCGCGCTCGAGCCCACCACCGTCACGCGCGCGTACAGCTTCGTGATCTTGCTCGAGGACACGCTCATATCGATCGGCGAGAGCGAGCCGTGAGGCGACACCTTGAACTCGATCTCGCCGACCTCGCCCATGAAGAACCCACGGCGCTTGATCTCGAGCGACGTCTCGACGCCGAAGCGCGACAGAAGCTGCTGGAGAGGTACCTCCATGAAATCCACCGGCGGGCTGAAGCCTGCGTGCGTGCCGCCGCGGAGCTTCAGCGTCGTTGCGCCGCCGCTGAAGACCATGATCGGCAGCGAGCCCTGGATCATGAGCGAGACGCTGCCGCCTGTTTGCGACGTGGCTTCGAGGGTGCGGTCGCCGCTGCCAAAGTTGCTCGCGCCGGATCCAGCGAACGTGATCTCTGTAGCGTTCAGCTGCGCACCGTGCAGGACGCTCCCGACCGCCAGGTCGCGAGCGAGCTGGATGGTGTGCACGTGCTGGTTGCGAAGTCCTGGCACCTTGCGGTTCGCGCGGATCGAGTGCACGCGGATCGTCTTCTGGAGCACCGAGGCGAGTCCGACCGAGATACGCAGCACCTGTCCGCCCCCTTCGCCGTTGCCGCCGTCCAGCACGATCGCCTCCCCGTCTAGTGGGAGCGCTGGCGACGGCTGCGCCGGTCGCTTCTGCTCGTGCTCTGAATCGTGGCGGTGGCTGTGGTGCGAAGAGGACCTGCCGTGTTGCTGGTGCTGGCTGCTATGAGAACCTGCTCCTGTCGCTTCTGCTGCTGACGCCGAGCGAAGTGCGAGCCGCTGGTCCAGCTGGAAGAAGCGCTTCGCGTTCGCTGTCGTCATGGTCGCGATCTCGTCGGGCGTGAGGCGGTAGCACTCGGCGAGCGTCTGCGCCACCGCGCGCAGATCCTTCGGCTCGCAACGCGCCTTGACATTGTTGCCGTATGGGTACATGAACGGCGCGTCGGTCTCGATCATGAGCCTGTCGGTCGGGATCGACGACGCCATCGTGCGGAGCTTGAAGCCCCGCGAGTCCATACACACGAAACCCGTGAGGCCAATGTAGAAGCCCATCTGGATGTACTTGCGCAGCTCGCTCTCCGTGCCCGTGAAGCAGTGGACGACCACGGGCGGCAGGCGCTTGGCGTCCAGGAAGGGCTGCAGCACCGCCACGAACGTGGCGTGCGCGTCGCGCTCGTGCAGGAAGAGCGGCAGCTGCAGCTCGCACGCGAGCTCGACCTGCGCGCGGAACACACGCTCCTGCACGTCGCGCGGCGAGAAGTCACGGTTGAAGTCGAGGCCGCACTCGCCGACCGCGACGACGGCGCCCGGGTTCTCGAGCGCGAGCGCGCGCATCTCTGCGAGCGACGTCACCGGGTCGAAGTCCTTCGCGTCGTGCGGGTGCACGCCGACAGTCGAGAAGAGCGCGACGCCGGCGACACCGCGGGGCTGCGGCGTGCGGCGCACGAGCTGCAGCGCGTCGCGGCTCGCGCGCAGACTCGTGCCCGTGACGAGGATCGCGTCGACCCCGGCGCCCGCTGCGCGCTGCAGCACGTGTGGAAGGTCCTTCTGGAACCGCCGGTTCGTCAGGTTCGCGCCAATGTCCACGAGCTTCGCCGTCATGTTGTCCTTGATACGCTGCTGGGGGATACGCTTCCTTCGAGGGAGGCGGATTTGAAAATGAGGGAGCGAAAATCAATGCGAACACGTGGGTACAAAAAGTGACACGCGTGAGTGATTGTCATAGCCCCAGTTCCGTCCGAGTTCCTCATGGCGGCAGCTTCTTCTCCCGAGGCGCCGCCCGAGGGTGGCTTCACGCTCTCGTGGGAGACGACGTTGGTCGCGGCTGAGATCGCCGCGGCGCTCGGTTCGTCGCTCTGGTTGCTCTGCGGCCGCCGCGCGCGCCAGGCTGACGACAAGCGACGGCCCGCAGAGCTCGCGCTCACACAGCCGCGATGCGCGGGTACGTGACCATCACTCTCTTTCGCTCCTGCTCACAACGACGCAGACGCTCACCGCCGTTGCCCGCGTGGCGCAGAGCCGCCGTCGTCGTCCGGGTCGGACGCGCACTGCGCCCCGTGGTGCTCGCTGACCGCGCTGCTGCGCTTCCGCGTCGCGGCGGTCGCGTTCTACGCCGGCGTGCAGCTCTACGACCTCTACCGCACGCGCTTCCTCTGTCTCGTCTTCTACACGTCGTGGAACTTCATCGCGCAAGGCGTGTATTTCGCCGCCGCCGCCGCGCGCACGCGCCAGGCGCAGCTGCGCGCGCGGGGCGGCTACACGGCGCTGCTCGAGACTGCGCTGCCGCCGTTGTCATCACCGCGAGCAGCAGACGCAGCGTCCCCACCCCGTGGCCGCCAGTGGATCAGCCTCGACCGGGTGCTCGACGTGTGCCTCGCAACGTCGATCCTCATCAGCGCCGTCGTGTGGACGATCCTGTACCCGTACGCCGTGAAGCTGCACCGGCCCGAGACGATCCTCAACCCCGTGAGCTACTGCCAGCACGCGCTCAACGTCGTCGTGCTCCAGGTCGACTTCTTCTGCTCGCGGCACCGCGTGTCGCTGCAGGCGCTGCCGCTCGTGACCGCGTGGACGTCGGTCTACACGGTCTTCACGTGGCTCCTGCACGGCACGATCGCCAAGGGCTTCTGGCCGTACCCGTTCCTCGAGCTCAACACGCCGTACGCGCCGCTGTGGTACGGCGGCCTGCTCGCCGCGCACGTGCTCGCGCTGCTCGCCGTCTACGCGCTGTCTCGTCTCAAGACCTCGGCGGCGTGCGGCGGCGCCAGCGACGCAGCGGAGTAGCAGCGCCGACGAGACACGATGAAGAGCGCGATGACGAGAGAGTCAGGGGGACAGCGAACGCGACTTATGAACATGTGCGAGCGAGAGCTTCAGGACGCGATCTTGACTTCGATGAGCTCGCCGCCTTCGAGGTCGTAGTACTGACGGTGACAGACGCACGTGTGAGACGAGCGGCCGCTGTCGCATCATCAGCAAGAGCGGCGATCGACGCACCTGGAAGGACCGGGAGGACGCCATGACCTCGCCGTCCAGTCGGAGCGACACGTGCGGCGCGCTCGTATTCCGCAGGTGCGCGATGCTCGACTGCAATGTCTCGACCGTGGCGCTCTGGAGCAACACAAGCGTCGTCAGCCGCGAGTTCGCAGCAGGAACCGGAGCACCGTCCATCCACTAACGCACCGGAACGATGTGATGCGTCTCGATCGCGCCGTCCCTGAAGCGAAGCTGCACTGCGACCGCCGACGGGTCCACGAAGCTCGCGATCTCGACGGCGATCTCGTCGTCGTCCCGCAGCGCGTACGACTCGATCGTGTCGCTCAGGCGCAGCTTCGCGCCGAGAGCACTCAGCGTCACGTCCTCCGCGAACTCGATCGCGTGCTTCTTGCAGAAACTCGCCTGCAGCTTCTCGATGGTCGCCGACTGCGGGGGCGCATCACCGTCAACGCATGCGCGTTCCCAGCCCCTGCAGCCACTGCAGCGCAGCACGCACCGCGTCGATCTTGAAGACCTCCGGCCGCCTGCCCTCGACGATCAGCCGCAGGCGGACGAACTTCTTCATGTCCGACTCGCGCTGCTTGGAGAAGTCCACCTTGGCGTCGATAAGGTCGCCCGCCTCGAGGTCGCTGCTTGCAGGCGTCGCCGTGGGCGAAAGCGCGTCGCCGTCGAGACTCATGTACACTGCGGAGCGCGGGAGGCCGAGCAGGTCGCAGAAGCTCTTGTAGAGCACGTCGAACGGCTCTTTCTGCGCGCCAGCACGTGTGAGCTCCTCCTCCTCTTCCTCCACACACTCAAGCGTCTCCGACGGGAGTGGAGCACCGTGCGTACCGTGTGGATCGGCACGTCGTCCGTGCGCTCGCCGTTCGAGCGGATCTTGAGGATGATGCGCTCGCCCTTGTCGTTGTGGTGCGGGTGCTGCTGCGGCGGTCGCTGGCTGCCGCCGGCGCCGTTGCTGCTGCTCCTGCTGCGGAGACCGTTGGCTGCCGCGCTTCCTCCCGGCGCGAGGATCTGCACGTCGTCCGAGTCGTCGTCGTCGTCCGAGTCGAGCGAGATGATCTCGCGCAGGTTCGCCGCCGTGTCCAGCGAGATCTGGCGCTGCGTCGACGTCGTCATGCTGCACATGCAGTTCGCTCCCGTCAGGCGCCAGCGTGCGTGGACTCCCCACGCCTCCTTCATATGCCTCGCATCGACGGACGCACCTGATGATCTCGCGCGTCTGACTCAGCAGCGCGTCCTGCGCGATGCGCTGCGCGATCTCGCGCTCGATCTGCAGTTCGCTCTGCCGCGCAGCTGCGCGCTCGGCCTCCGTCATGAGCGTCTCCACGTCGTCGTCGTCGTCCGAGAGCTCCACTGCACATGCACGCAGGTAGCCATTCATCATACACTGCGCGACGATCCGAACACCGAGAGCGACTCGCGCCGCCGCCGCCGATGCTACGCACCTGTGCGCGACGCAGAGCTCTGCCGCAGACTGCGACGCCGGCTCTTGTGCACGAACGGCGACTCGTCCGACTCAGCGGCGAAGCCCACCGACGACATCTCCGAGTCCGACTCGGACGACGACAGCGTTACTGCGTCACGCACGCGCCGGTGGCTAAGTGTCCGCCTAGCAGGCGTCGGAAGACAAGAGTGATGGTCACGCACCAAAGTGCTGCCGCTTGCGGTTGCGCTCGAGCGGGTTGTAGAGCTTCACGCGCTCGTCGTCTTCGTCCGAGCTCATCGCGGCCGCCTCTTTCAGCTGCGTTGCGCAGGTTGCGATCTGAACCACTTGGATTCAGTATGCGGCTATTATTTCAAATCCGTGCATTCGACTCTTTCACCTGCAACGCGCGCAAGCATTCGAATCGCGCTCGCCACCCCACACTTTCCAGTGTCGAATCCGCCAGACAGCAGCGCGCAGGTCCATCCATGCTGCTGCATCGTCGAAGCCAGTCGCTGGCGCTGGCGCTGCGCCGCCGCGGATTCGCCGCGCTGTCGATACGCGGCGAGCGCGAGGCGCTCTGGGAGCGCGAGTTCGCGCGCCAGCAGGAGCTGCGTGCTACGGCGCTGGCGGCCGCGCAGGCGGCGGACGAGCCCATCGACGTGCGCGTGCTGCTCGGCAGTGCGGGCGAGAGCTTCGCGTTCCGCGGCGTGCGCGGCGCGTCCTCGGCGCTCGACGTGCTGCGCCGCATGGGCGAGGAGGGCGTCGCCAAGCCGCAGGCGCTCGCGGCGCAGCTGGACGGCGTCGAGGTGGTGGACCTCCGCGCGCCGCTCACGCGCTCCTGCACGCTCAAGCTGCTCGAGTGCGTCCGTCTGTTACGGGCAAACGCCATCGATGGAGCCCGGACGAGAGGAACTGACGCGCGGTGCTATGGACGCAGCTTCTCGGCAGACGAGGGCAAGAAGGTGTTCTGGCACTCGTCCGCGCACGTGCTCGGGCAGGCGCTGGAAGCCAAGTTCCAGGACAAAGTGCGGCTCTGCGACGGCCCGGCGCTGAGCGAGGGCGGGTTCTTCTACGAGATGTTCCTCGCGGACGGGCTCACGGTATCCGAGGCGGACTTCGAGGAGCTCGCGAGGAGCGTCAAGGCGATCGTCAAGCAGCGCCAGCCCTTCGAGCGCATGGACGTGACGCGCGCGTTCGCGGACGAGCTCTTCGCGTACTCGGACTTCAAGCGCCAGATGCTGCACAAGATCCCGAGCCACGAGGCCATCTCGCTCTACCGCTGCGGGCCGCTCATCGACCTGTGCCGCGGGCCGCACGTCCCCCACACGGGTGCGTGCCTCGTGTGTGGTGTGTGGTGTGGTGTGTATGCTGCATGTTTGGCTCTGGACGGTCTGCACGCGGCCGCAACACACGGCCGCGTGCAGACGAGCGAGAGGCAGCGCGTGAGGCCGTCCGCTGCTTCTCCACCACTCGCTCGCCTACGACGTCCTACAGCACCTCTGCGCGTCTTTCGAACGACTCTACGCTCTCGCACTGAGTGATCTCTGAGCTACACGTGGACGCACATCTCTCTGTCTGCATGCGAGTGTCTCGACTGTGGTGTGTGCTGTGTGGTGTGTGTGCTTGGATCGGTTGCTGCAGCTGGCTAACGAACTGCGTGGTTCGCGCCGGCAGGCGTCTTGTCGGCGTTCGCGATCACGCGCTGCGGCGCGTCGCACTGGGAGGAGAAGGAGCTGCTGCAGCGCGTGTACGGGATCTCGTTCCCGAGCAGCGCGCAGCTGAAGGAGTGGCAGCAGCTGCAGGAGGAGGCCAAGAAGCGCGACCACCGCGTGATCGGCAAGAGCCAGCAGCTCTTCCTCTTCCACCCGCTGAGCCCCGGCTCGTCGTTCTTCCTGCCGCACGGCACGCGCATCTTCAACAAGCTCGCGAACTTCATCCGGGCCGAGTACCGCCGGCGCGGCTACGACGAGGTCATCACGCCGCTGATCTTCAAGAAGGACCTCTGGGCCACGTCCGGGCACCTCCAGAACTACCACGAGGACATGTTCATGGTCACGCAGGGCATCGCCGACAGCAGCGTCACGCACTGCCACGAGCACCTGCACGGCGACCCAGCAGAGGGGGAGACGGACGACGACACTCACAGCCACGCGCCGGCCGCCGAGTCGGACCAGTTCGGCCTCAAGCCGATGAACTGCCCGGGCCACTGCATCCTGTTCCGCGAGGCGCGCAAGTACTCGTACCGCGAGCTGCCTGTGCGCCTCGCGGACTTCTCGGCGCTGCACCGCAACGAGGCGTCTGGCGCGCTCACGGGGCTCACGCGCGTGCGGCGGTTCCACCAGGACGACGCGCACATCTTCTGCACGGCGGAGCAGGTGCAGCACGAGATCTCGCAGTGCCTCGCGTTCGTCCAGCACGTCTACGGCGTGTTTGGGTTCGCGTTCCAGCTGCGGCTCTCGACCCGCCCGGACAACTTCATGGGCGAGCGCGCGGTCTGGGACGACGCCGAGGCGCAGCTCCGCACGGCGCTCGACGACTTCGGCGAGCCGTGGGAGGTGAACCCCGGCGACGGCGCGTTCTACGGCCCCAAGATCGACATCGTGGTCACGGACGCGCTCCAGCGGCAGCACCAGTGCGGCACGATCCAGCTCGACTTCCAGCTGCCCAAGAACTTCGAGCTGGCGTACGACGGCGCCGACGGCCAGGCGCACACGCCGATCAT
This sequence comes from Globisporangium cystogenes, assembly GCA_023334215.1. Taxonomy (NCBI): domain Eukaryota; phylum Oomycota; class Peronosporomycetes; order Pythiales; family Pythiaceae; genus Globisporangium; species Globisporangium cystogenes. The sequence continues at coordinate 7,598 of JAASGM010000250.1, read as the reverse complement.
CATCCACCGCGCGGTGCTCGGCTCGCTCGAGCGCATGATGGCGATCCTGATCGAGCACACGGGCGGCAAGTGGCCGCTCTGGCTCAGCCCGCGGCAGGTGGCCGTGCTCCCGGTCGCCGAGGCGCACCGCGCGTACGCGACCGACGTGGCCGCGACGCTCGCGCGGGACGCCGACGTGTACGTAGACGTGCAGGCGTCGAGCAAGACGCTCAACAAGCGCGTGCGCGAGGCGCAGCTCGCGGGCTACAACTTCATCCTCGTGGTCGGCGACAAGGAGCTCGAGACGCGGCAGGTGAACGTGCGCACGCGCGACAACCAGGTGCACGGCGCCAAGGCGCTCGGCGTGTTCGTGGACGAGCTCAAGGCTGCGATCGCGCGGTTAGAGTAGATGAGATCGGGCGACGGAATGGATGGACACGCGCTCACGACGACGACGACGCGACCGCGAACTCGCCCACGACGAGCTGGTTGAGCGCGCGGTTGCCATCCCAGCCGCCGAAGAGGAATACGTGCGGCCCCACGAGCGTGCACGAGTGGCCGTAGCGGTTCGCGACCGCCACGCCGCGCGCCGCGGGCCGGAACCACGTCATGCGCTGCACGTCGAGCACGCGCGCGTACGCCGAGGCGGTCTGGAGCGCCCGCGTGTGCGCCGCCTTGGAGCCGCGGCTCTCGTGGCCACTCGCGAGCCGCTCCTCGCGCGCCGCTTGGTTGGCGAGCTCGCGCACGCGCTTGTCGCCCATGTAGAGCGCCGAGCGCTCGGTGCCGGACCAGCCGCCGAGCACGAACGCCAGCTCGCTGTCGAGCACGCACATGCCCTGCCCGAACGAGCCCGGCGGGTACTCGCCCACGAGCCGCGGGCGGCTCCACGCCAGGCTCTCGACGTCCAGGAGGTACACGTCCTTGTTGTACACGGGCAGCGCGTCCGGGAGCACCGAGTAGCCGCCGTAGACGACCAGCAGCGTCGACGCGGCCGCGGACGAGCCGACGGGCAGCATCGAGTGGTTCTGCCGCGGCGTCGGCGCCTTGCCCGCGCACCGCGGCCGGAGCCACGTGAACAAGTTGGTGTCGAAGACCCAGAGGTCGTTCATGCTGCGCTTGCCGTCCCAGCCGCCGAAGAGCACCATGCGCGCATCGTCGACGGACGCGCAGGTGTGGCCGAAGCGCGCGGCGGGGCTCTCGGTCGTCCACTGGACCTGGCGCCACTCCATCGCGAGCAGGTCGAAGAAGAAGAGGTCGCGCAGCGCCTGCGGCGCCTGCGGGAGCGTCTCGCCGCGGCCGCCGAACACGAACATGCGCGTGCCGCCGTGCAGCAGCAGCGCCGAGTGGTTGTAGCGCGGCGCTGGGCGGACGGCGTCCTGCTCCTTGAACACGATCTCGTACCACGTGGACGTGCCGAGGTCGAGCCGGTGGAGGTCGTTCAGGTACGCGAAGCTGCCGTCGCTGCCGAAGTAGTGGCCGCCGAACACGAGCAGGTGCGTGTCCGCGAGCACGGCCGAGTGGCCGCCGCGCGCGCTCGGCGGGACTCCCTCGATCGCCGGCACGGACCACGCGATCTCGACGCGGCTCGCGCGCGGCGGCTCCTCCTCGGCGTCCCGCTTCTTGCTCGGGCTGCTCTGCTCGGGGCGCTCGAGGGACATCGCTCTAGTGGCGGCTGCTTCCTGCTTCTGATGGCGAGGCGGTCGCGTCGCGTCACGTCGGCGGACGAAGAAGCGGTGACAGAAGTGACTCGTCATCCACGGGTCACAACCGACTTCTGAATTCACTGCGTTCTTAGTCGCTTCAAGCGCTGTGGACGCTGTCGTCATGGGACCTACGCGGCTTCTTGTGCAGCGGCGACGGCGGCTCCTCCGCCTCCTCCGCCACCTCAGACAGTGAGCGCGAGCTGCTTGGGGCCGAGCGCGAGGACGTCGAGGCCGCGAAAGCCGCGCACGCCGACCGTGTGCTGCAGCTGGTCGAACCAGCGCGCGATGCCCGCGAGCGCGTCGCGCTCCTTGGGCGACCAGCTCGCCACGGCGCCGCGCAGCGCCCAGAAGAGCGCGGCGTCCGCCAGCGTCGCGCGTGGCGCCGCCACGAACGTCTCGCGCAGCAGCGCGGCGTCCAGCTGGCGCCAGAGCTGCGCCGCGTTGCTGTTGTCCGCGCGCAGCAGCTGCGCCGCGACGTCGAGCCACATGGCCACGCGCGCCTGCTGCAGCGCGTCGGCGCCGAGCAGCTCCGCCTCGCGGTCCGCCTGGCGGCAGAAGAAGCGCGCGATCGTGAGCGGCTGGCGCAGCTCGCTGCTCTTGCTCAGGCGCACGCGCACGGGGCCCGAGGCCGCCGAGCCCGTGCTCACGCCCGCGAAGCGCGCCAGGAAGCGCAGCAGCTCCGCCTCGGGCGACTGGTCCAGCGACAGCGACATCTTCGGCTTGCTTGGCTTGGTGGCTTGGTGGCTTTGGGTGGGTGGTGCTTTGGACGAAGCGAGCTGTAACTTGCAATAGTGATAAATACGCGGGAATTCCGGATCCGAGCGGAAATGGGCGGCGGTGACGCTGTGCGCGTGTTCTTCGGTGCGCACGGGGGGCTTGTGGCTTTCGAAGGGATGCAGCTGACGGTGGTGGTTTGTGCCGTTTACCAGACGTGTCGATCGGCGGCGCGCGCGTCGGCCGCATCGTCTTCCGGCTGCTCGACGGCGTCCCCAAGACCACCGAGAACTTCCGGTGCGCGTCATAGGCGACGCTGGTTGGAGGCTCGAGACCTGCGTCCCCTCACTGCGTTGCGGCAGCGCGCTGTGCACGGGCGAGAAGGGCGTGGGGCGCTCGACGGGCAAGCCGCTGCACTTCAAAGGCGCGCCGTTCCACCGCGTCATCCAGGGCTTCATGCTGCAGGGCGGCGACTTCTCGGCGCAGAACGGCACGGGCGGCGAGTCGATCTACGGCGGCCGGTGCGCTCGCGTGGGTGTCCTACAGGTCGGGAACGCGTATAAAGCGCCTCACGCCCCGTGCGCCGCGCAGGTTCCAGGACGAGAGCTTCCGGCACCGGCACAGCCGCGCGGGGCTGCTGTCGATGGCGAACGCCGGGCCGGACACGAACGGCAGCCAGTTCTTCGTCACGACGGCGCCGGCGCCGCACTTGGACGGCAAGCACGTCGTGTTCGGGGAGGTCGAGGCCGGCATGCACGTCGTGCGGCGGATCGAAGGTGTCGAGACGGTGGCGAACAACCGCCCGGCGCCGCTGCAGAAGGTCGTGATCGACGACTGCGGCGAGCTCAACGGCGGCGGCGAACAGGGCGACGAGCGCTCCAGTGAGAGTGGTGATGACGAGGAGGTGGCGAAGGCGCGCCGGAGGGCGAAGAAGGAGAAGAAGCGCGCTAAGAAGGAGAAGAAGCGCGCTAAGAAGAAGAAGCACCGCCGCAAGGACGAGCGTAGCAGCCGCAGCCGCAGGAAGACGAGTGTTGGGAGCGGCGGGAGCAGCAGCAGCGACGTCAGCGACGACTCGGAGCGCGGCCGAAGCCGTCGCCGGCCAAGCGGCTCGAGCGACGAGCGACCTCGCCAGCCTCGTCGGAGCCGATCTCCGCGAGATGCCGGATCGGGTCGCCAGCAGTCCGCGCGACCTCCGAGCCCACATCGCCGCCGGTCGCGCAGTCCGCCTCGGCGCCAATCGCGGACTCCGCCGGCTGCCCGCATGAGCCGAAGCCGCAGCAACGAGAGACGCAACGTCCCTCGTCGCCGAGCCGACGACGATCGCGACCAACTCGCTCACCGTCGCGACCGCAGCCGCAGCCGCTCGCGACGACGCTGAGCGGTCAGCCGCCCAGTGGCGACGTGTTCCTGAGAACTCCCACACGATGCAGAAGAGGAGAAGAAGAAGAAGACGCTCTGTACACGCTCGCGCGTCGGCCGCCTGCCCACGGCTCTCAAAACTGTCGGCGCCGTCCTCCTCCCTGCTTCCTAGTGCGAATGCTGCAGCATCGGGTGGTGCTGCAGCGTGAGCGAGATGCCGAGGAGCAGAATGTGCGGCGCGCCATTCGCGATGAGGTTGCCGGCGACCGCCAGGTACGGCAGGTACAGCAGCGGGTGGCGGTGGTCCAGCACATGCAGCACGCCGATGTCGATGTCCTTCCAGAACTCGAACGCGCCGTTGATGTTGAGGTAGATGATGTGGTCGCTGCCGGGAACCTTGGCCTCGAACGGCGTGAACGCGCGGGCGAACGCCGCCAGGAACGTCGTGACGACGCAGGACGCCGCGAAGCTCGACGGGTGCATGCCGTCGAACTGGACGGTGAGCTAAAGAGCACAAGAGGGTCGGTCGGTCGTCGGTCAGCTCCCGCTAGAAGGAGGCGTCATACGAGTCAACGAGACACACGCACCCAGAAGCAGAGCGGGAGGAACCAGAGGTGGTGCGACGCGAAGAACGTCTTGGAGAACGTCCGGTTCTCCGGGTACGTGAGGTACTTGACGGCGCCCGTGAGGAACTTGCGCGTGAGCACGAGCGACAGGATGTCGATGTACCAGAGCAGCTGGTCGCCCGACACGATCGCCATCTGCGTCCAGTTGAGCAAGAGAGAGTCGTGAGCCACGCGTGTGCCGCGCAGCAGCAGCTCTTAAGGAGGTGACACGTACCGCGACGCCGACGAGGAAGGGCTTGGAGAGGAACACGGCCATGACCACGAGCAGGAGCGCCACGTTGCAGCCCCAGAGCGCCTCGTAGATGATGTATGCGCCTGGCAGTCGTTACGCACGAGGCTCTGCGTCAGTCGCGCCAGGCCAGTGCCACTCGAACAGAGCTATGCGCGTACCGTGCTCGTAGTAGCGCGAGCCCAGCATGAGCGCCAAGTACGCGACGAGGAACCACCCGACGCGTCTGCCGCCCTCGCGTTCCCACAACTCCTCAACAACGCGCCGCGTCACACAGCACGCAGGGGGCTGCAGGGACGTACGGGAAGAAGAAGGCGGCGTGCTGGTCGTCGGCCGCGAAGTGCGCGTCCAGCAGCAGCGCGAGCCACGCGACGGCGGCGCTGCCGGCAGCGACCACCGCCAGGACGCGCGGCAGCGAGCGCTCGTCGACCAGCACGGGCGGCGGCGGACTCGCGTACGAGGGCGACGCGTACGTGCGCGCGGCGGCGGGCGGCATCGTGGCGGTTAGGCGGCGGAGGATAGTCTGATTGCAGAATGCGACATTGGATCTCGTGAGTAAACTTGATTAGAACAAAGTATGCTTTTCTTGGTCCAAGTGGACTAATGAGCCGGGGCTCGAAGCGAAGAGCTCCAGTTGGTCTATTGACGTGGAGCGTCTACTGCAGTCGCTGCTTCTTGGCGTCCGCCGGCCCCGATGCGCTGCTGCTGCTCTTGTGCTTCTTGCTGCTGCTATGGCGGCGGCCCTGAAAGTCCTTCTTGAAGGTCGCGAGGTCCATGCTGTTGGCCATCGACGTCGCCTGCGCCAGTCCGCGGTGCAGGAAGAGCCGCAGGAGCTCGTCGACGTACTCGAGCAGGTCGGGCATCGCGTCCTGCTCGTCCGGGGCGAACCGCGCGAGCACGAACTTGTCCATCGCGGTGCCCGCCGGCGCGCCCGAGCCGCCGCCGACGAACCAGTGCGGCGCGCCGACACCGACCTTGAGCCGCGCGAAGCGCTCCGTGCCGACGCTCTTGATGATGTCGCGGACGCCGTTCTGGCCGCCCGGCCCGCCCTTGGCCTTGAAGCGGCACGTGCCGAACGGCAGCGCGACGTCGTCCGCGACCACGAGCAGCTCGTCCTGGCGGTTGAGCGCCAGCGGGTTCTTCTTGAGCCGCCACTGGTGCGCGTGCATGAACGTCTTGACCGCCCCGCCCGACCGGTTCATGAATGTGGTCGGCAGCAGCAGCGCCACGTTCACGTCCGCGTGCGGCACGCCCTCGGCGACCGTCTTGTCCTTGCGGCGCGCGGACGAGCGGTTCACGAGGTCGTCCTCGCGCAGCGCGAAGGCGCCGCCGCCGGACTCGTTCGGCGCCACGTCCTGCTGGTACGCGAGCGCGAAGCGCGCCACGTCGCCGTGGTTGCTGGGCTCGTGCTGCAGCGACAGCTTCTGGTTCTGTGGGCACGTGACGCCACACATCGCAGCCATCAGCAGGTAGCAGCAGACGCGTAGGTCTTCGCCGGACCAACTGACACGCACCAGCGCCCGCTGCGCGTACGCGTCGAGGAAGTGCGTCACCGCCATGAAGCCGACGTTGTGGCTGCGTTCAACCCGCACGCGTCAGTCCGCAGCTCCTCGGTCGCAACGCGAGATGCGCAGGAGCCGCCGCCCACCGCGTCTTGGCGAACTTCTCGCCCGGGTTCCCGAGCCCCACGACGAGTTTGCGCACGTTCTCGTACTTGGCGGGCTCCTCGCCGCCCTCCGCGGCTGCGGGCGCTGCGGGTGACGAGAGCGCGCGCAAACTCGTCGCCCGCGGAGTCGCCGCCGCCGTGCGCCGCACGCCGGCGCCGAAGCGAGCGAGGCCATGCATCTCCGCTTGTCACTAAACTGTCACTAAAGTGCGCCTTTTGATACCCAAGGAATGGTGGTGCTCGACCGCCGCGCGCTCGCGCAGACGCTGCGGCGCGCCGACCCGTTCTTCCTCATCGCCGGCCCGTGCGTGCTCGAGTCCGAGCCGGTGGTCATGGAGATCGCCGCGCGGTGCGTCGCCAGTGCTGCGCTTCTCCCGGTCGCAACACGCAGCACTAACCCGCAGAACGCGAGCAGCCTGGCGGACGTGCAGCGCGCGCTGCAGATCCCCGTGATCTTCAAGGCGAGCTTCGACAAGGCGAACCGCCAGGACCTCTCGAGGTGCCTGCCGCGCGGCCCTCTCTCTCTCTCTCTCTGTTCGTAAAGAAGAAGCTCGCACTCACGCACTTGGTGGATGGCGGCAGCTTCCGCGGCCCGGGCCTCGACGCCGGCCTCGCGCTGCTGCAGCGCGTGAAGGACGCGACGGGGCTGCCCGTGCTCACGGACCTGCACGAGACGCACCAGGTGGCGCCCGTCGCGCGCGTCGCGGACGTGATCCAGATCCCGGCGTTCCTGAGCCGCCAGACGGATCTGCTCGTCGCGGCGGCCAACTCGGGCCGGCTCGTGAACCTCAAGAAGGGCCAGATGCTCTCGGCCGAGACCATGGTGCGTGCGTGTGCACGTGTGTGGTAGCCGTACTGCTACTACAGTCAGTCGCTTGTAAGTGACTGAACTGCGTCGCTCGCTCGCAGCTCCTGGCCGCCAAGAAGGTGGCGACGACGCAGGGCGACGCCGACTTGATGCTGACCGAGCGGGGCTCCATGTTCGGCTACGGCGACCTCGTCGTCGACCCGCGCAACTTGCCCAAGCTGCGCCGCGCGAACGGCCTCGTGGTGCAGGACGTGACCCACAGCGTACAGCGCGCGAGCGGCACGCACGCCGGCGCGGTCACGAGCGGCGGCGACAAAGAGTTCATTCCGACGATCGCGCGCATGGCGGCCGCGGTCGGCGTCGACGGCTTCTTCCTCGAGACGCACCCGGACCCGGACAGCGCGCTCTGCGACGCGTCCACGATGCTCCCGCTCGACGAGCTGCAGCCGCTGCTCGAGGAGCTCATCGCGATCGCCAGCGCCTCGCGCGCGCTCAACAAGTGACTGCGAGTGCG
>JAASGM010000025.1:0-56869 GCA_023334215.1 Globisporangium cystogenes | reverse complement strand
GCGCTTCTCACGCGCTGAGCTGCTCTGCAGATCGAGCGGTACACGAAGCGCATCTTCCTCAAGCGGATCCGCATCCCGACCGTGACGCTGGACGCGCTCGTGCCCGGGGGATCGATCACCGTGTACTCGCGCCAGCTCACGCGTTGGATCGTTCATCGTGAACTGTCAGTAGACCACAGTGTGCTGGCAGAAGTGCACTTCCTGATGTTAATTCCAAAGTCGACGTGATTTTAATGGGATGTTGTAGTCTACTATCGTTATATAGTGCGACGGTTGAAGTGGAATGCACCAAAAACAATGTCCACTTTGACTTCAGTAAAGTATGTCCTACTCCCGATCAGATTCGAGGCTGAGAACCCTCCAACTCCACAATCCGATCCGCCCGCTAGCCTGAAGAACAAGCGATCCTCCACCCAGCAGCATGGCTCCCGCGCGCGCGCCGCTCGCCTCCGGCGGCGTCTATGTGGTTCATTCGGACGTGGAGCTGACGTACGCGACGCCCGCCGCCTGCGCGGCGCTGGCGACCGCGTCGGAGGGCGAGCTGCTGCCAGACGCGACGCCCGCCGCGCGCGTGCGACTGGAGAAAACGGCGAGCGCCGACGGCGGCTGCACGCTGCGTGTGGAGCTCTCCTCGGCCGGTGAGACAGGCGCGGTCGGCAGGGACAACGTGTTTGAGGCCGCGGCGGCGCTCGACGCGAACGTGGCGGCGTTGAGCGAGAGCGCGCGTCTGCGCGACGCCGCGGGCAGCCTCGAGCTCGAGCGCATGACGCTGAAGGTCGCGACCAACATCTACACCGTGCTGCTGCGCGGCGGCGAGAAGCAGCCAGGCAGCAACCTCGTGCTCTTCGGCGCCAAGTGCGCGCCGCAGCTACGCGACGAGGCGCTGGTGCTGCGCCACGTGATGCCGTCCGGCGTGGACGCGGGCAAGCTCACGATCGAGCCGACTGACGACGTCGCGGTGGCCGGCGGCCACGCGCTCGACTGCGCCGCGGTGCTGACGGCGACGGCGCGCGCGCCGCTGCTGCTCCCCGGCGCGATGGACGACGCGCTCAGCTACTTGCGGACGCTCGACGCGAACATGGCCGCGACCTTCGGGACGAGCGAGCGCCAGCGCGTGTTCGCCAGTGTGCAGCTGCACGGCCCGGCGTCGGTGATGGCGAGCAACGCGCTGCTCGGCCAAGAGGCCGCAGCTTCGACCGAGAGCGCCGCGTCGCCGTACAACGCCCCGACGAAGCAGATGACGATGGGGATTCTCGTCGCGCTCGTCGGGCTCGTCGCGATGCTTGTGGCGGTGGCGATGAAGAAGCGGAGCCACGAGAAGGCATGCGAGGCGCGCTACGACAACGCCAGCAAGGCCGCGCAGATCCACCGCGTGTCGATCCGCATGGCGTCGCCGAGACACTCGCGCGACGCGTTCGGCCACGAGGAAGAGGAGGAGAAGGAGTACGAGGCGTACGGCGAGGACGACGGCCTCCTGTGAGCGTCGACCGTTCGACCGGCGGAGCTGCTTCCCTCCTCCCCCTGGTCGACGCCGTCTCGCGTCACATGTTGCGTACATGGTGCTTTGCTTTGACCGCGCGCAGGCGAGCGAGCGCCGTCTCCGGCTGCTGAGCGACTAGATGTGCGGCGCCCGTCTCGTGCAGTGCGCGCTGGTGCTCGTGAGCCTCCCGTTCCTGATCGATGGAAAGCGTGCGTTTGCTTATACAGCTATGCAAGGTGAACTGGGCTCCTACGCGGCGAGGCCGAGCTTGACGCTGTCAGGAGAGAGCGTCGCTGCGTCCTCCGGCGACGGCGCTGCCTTGTCTTCCGCTCCTTCGCGGCTGCTGGTCGCTTGAAGCGGAGCGAACGACGGCGCTGCGACCTTGCAACACGCGACCGTGAACCCCGCCTGGGTCACCTTGACAGCGTGGATGTCGGTGCTGGTCGGCGACCACGGCGTCTGGCAGCAGAGCACCTCGCACGTGTGCTTGTCGCCCGCCGCACTCTCCTCTTCGCCTTCGCCGTCCGTGTCGATATCGGCGTCATCCGCGCTCTTGTTCGCTCGCGCGACGTTGATGGTCGCAACGATATTGAACGCGAAGTCTGCGGTGCCGTGCGTCGTGACCAGCACACTCGCCTTGGCACTGGTGATGAGCTCGCGGTACTTGTGGCGGGTCTGCGGCCGCAGCGGGTGTGAGTCTTCTAGCTCGAGCACCTGCATCGATGGCCACTTGGCTCTGCAGCTGCACGCACCTCGCTCGAGAGCGCCTCCGTTCGGTCGCAGTTGTTCTCTGCAGTTGTGTGTGTTGGCACCTCTGTAAGAGTGTCGAACGACAGCACCGCCGTGCCGCGCGAGCACAGCTTGCCGTTCTCGAGCTCTTTCTTGAGCCACTCTGCACAGACAAGAACAACGTGGTGAGCCTGCGATCGGTTGTTTCACAGGCGCTTCTGTCAGCTCCGCACCTTCCTGCTGCTTGACGCCATCGACGAAGTCTTCGGGATGACGCAGCAGTGTCGAGTTCATCACGATGAACTTCATCCCGCCGAACCTGAGAGATCGACGGCGGTCGAGATTAGTCCGCACTCTTCAAACGCAAAGCGATGTCCTCGCTCCACGAACGCACCAGAAGCTGAAGCGAGCGGCTCCAAAGTTCGTCTCGTACGCCTCGAGATACGCGGCGTCTCTCTCGGATCCGACCTCGCGCGTTTGACTCGATCTTCCCGGAACGAACACCTGAACACCGTCACGGCACTTGCGTTAGCGTGATACATCCGCGTTTGTCCAATCGCCTACGCACCAAGCGGATCTCCGAGTGGATCTCGTTCACGAGTTGCTGGAACGCGCTCAGCTGCGCGCCGAAACACTCTTCACCGGGCTCTGCGTGCACAAAGTCGCCGCAGATGGCGACGAAGGCGGGTTTCTGATGGTTCACTTCGGCGATCGCTCGGCGGAAGCAGCTCGCCTCCGTCTCCCAGCTGGATCCACCTCGCGAGTCCTTCTCGCGCCGTCCAACTTCTTGACCAAGACGAGGGCCAGCCAGCTACATGGTGACCCCCGCAAGTTGTGGTTGTAAGTGGACTGGCAGACCATCCCAACGAAGTGCGAGCTCCGATGCGTGATGCGACGAACGTACCACCAGATACGAGAAGCTGTCCGACCATTCGTTCTGCATCTCGTGCGTGAGGCCGACGTACGCGCGATTCGACGCGTAGCGACATCGACCCTGCGCCGCAGAGCCGAAGAACCGCGAGTAGATCCCAGGGAGGTGCAGCAATTGCTTGCGCTTGAGCAGGTGCATGAGCAGACTCCGGTCTCGGTCACTGAGCGCGGCGATGCGGTGTTGCGCCTTCTCGCAGCTGTCGAACGCGAGCGGGAGCGCTTTGTCGCGCGCTCTCTCGGCGTCCTCCAGTTGCTTGGCGAAGCTCAAGAGCCCGATGTTCTGGAACTTGACGCCCGGCATCGGCGTCTGCATGTGGTTCTCGAAGTCGACACCAGCGAAGAACGGATGATCTGCGAGTAGAGCAGCAATTAGAGCCGATCGTCACATGTGCGTCCATGTATCTCGACAGTGGACTGCACGAACGCACCTTTGATGCCGTTGATGTCGAGGCGGAGCGTCGGGTCCTTCTGCAGCAGCTTCATGACGAGGTCCCTCGCGTCGTCCGACACGTACGCTGGTATCTCGAAGCTGCCGTCCTGTACCTTCAGGAACGTCAGGTACGCGCTGCCGCCGCTGAACGGCGTCTCACCCGTGAGCAGCTGGAAGAGGATGCAGCCGACCGCCCAGAGGTCGCTCGCTGGCGTCGGGTCCTTGTTGTCGATCGTCTCGGGTGCCATGTACTCGGGCGTGCCGACGAAGTTAGGACCATTGAGTGCCGGGTCGAGCAGGTTCTTGGCCGTGCCAAAGTCAACGAGCTTGAGGTGGTTCGTGTCCCGGCACACGACCATGTTCTCGGGCTTGAGGTCGCGGTGCAGCACGCCGCTCGCGTGGAGGTACTCGAGCGCGTTGACGACGTCCGCGAGGTAGAAGCGCGCGAGGTCCTCGTGGAGCCCGATCTGGCGGCCCTCGTGCACGAGGTGGTCGAGCAGCTCGCCGCCGTCGAGGAACTCGAGCAGGAAGTAAAGGTTGTCGGCGTCCTGGAAGGTGTGGAAGAGGCGCACGACGTTCAGGTGGCGCAGGCGGTTGAGCACCTCCTTCTCCATCGCGATCTCGTTGAGCACGTTCGCGTGGCGGATGCGCAGGCGCCGCACGCGCTGCTTCTCGACGACCTTGAGCGCGAAGACCTCGCCCGTCGGTGAGTACGTCGCGCGCACGAGGCGCGAGAAGTTGCCCTCGCCGAGCAAAGAGCCGAGCCGGAAGTCCTTGATGTCGGGCTTCTCGGTCGCGTCTTTCACTGCGGAGCCGTGCGAGCGAGTCGGTTAGTTCGTTAGTTAGCGCGTCGCGTCGCGTGTGTGGATGAAGAGAGAGAGAGGCGGCCGCGTGTGCGCACAGCTCGGCGTCGTTGCGGTCGTCGCCATCGTGATTGAAGCTCTTCGCGATGTGCGATCTATAACGTGAAGGGGCTGCTACTTTAGCCGATAATCGAGTAACGCGAATTTCTTTCAATACTACGACGCGTCTTTGAATCAATCACAATTATACACTCCTATGTAGTCTGTATCAAAGTTCAACAATACTCTATTTCAGAGGTAGAGCTAAATCTATTTTTTGTAGCTCTTCGCGGCCGTTATGCTTTTTAGCATCGAACGACAAAGGGCGAAAAGCGAGAAGAGCGCTCTCACACAGAGCGAGTCGAGGCGAGGCGCAGGTGCGAGAGAGCGAGCGAGCGTCGGCGCGCCGCTAGGAAAGCCCAACAAGCAGCAGTAGCAGATCCGAGCCCGACCGACTGGCGCCCAGCAGCCGAAGCCTTCGCTCCTTCCCCCTCCGGTAGGCGCCGCCTTCCTCCCTTCGATCTGCTCCCCCGCGAGTCGCGCGCACGACGAGAAGGGGGGAGTGAGGGCTGAGCTTGGACTCACACTCTGCGGCTGGGCGGACGCGAACAGACCACCGAAAGCAATATGGCGCGCCACGAGAACCCCTTCGACATGCAGATCAAGCTGCTGATGATCGGCGACAGCGGTGCGTCGCGAGACCGAGAAGAGCTCTTGTCGGCGGCGCGTGTTGTGACGTATAACGAGGGGATCGCTGATGTGCCGCTCGACTGGCGTGTAACAGGCGTCGGGAAGACGTGTCTGCTGCTCCGCTACGCGAACGACTCGTTCTCGCCCACGTTCATCACGACGATCGGCATCGACTTCAAGATCAAGAACATAGAGCTGGACAACAAGAAGGTCAAACTGCAGGTGCGCTGTCTGCTGCTGTCTGTTGCTGCTGGTATCGAGAGAGAGAGAGAGAAACCTGCTTGTGTCGCGATGGGAGACCTCACTGACGATGCTCGTGGCGTAGATTTGGGACACGGCCGGGCAGGAGCGCTTCCGTACGATCACGACGTCGTACTTCCGCGGCGCGCAGGGCATCCTGCTCGTCTACGACGTGACGGACCGCGCGTCGTTCCAGAGCATCCGGAATTGGGTGGGCCAGATCCAGCAGCACGCCGACGTGCACGTGAACAAGATCCTGATCGGCAACAAGTGCGATATGACGGACGACAAGGTCGTGTCGACAGAAGAGGGCCAGGCACTAGCGGACGAGTACGGCGTCAAGTTCTTCGAGACGAGCGCAAAGAACAACATCAACGTCGAGAGCGGCTTCATCGAGATCGCGCGCGAGGTGAAGAACCGGCTGATGGAGGAGGGTGGGCCGCACAAGAAGGACAACGTGAACCTCGCCAAGCCGCCGCCGGCCAAGAAGGGCTGCTGCTAAGCGGTGGCGAGGGCGGCGCCCGCTGCTCTTCATGTGCGCGGCCGACGGCCTCCGCGATCGTCTGCGCGTCTCGCCACCCGCTTCGGAGCGCGCGGCCTCGTGCGCTCCAAGCGCTCCACTCCATCATCCCGTAGGTATCTTCTTAATATCTCCATTCACCTGCGCTCTTGAGTCTTCGCATGTCCGGACGGTCGACACGGAACGAACGAGCGTGTATCACGCCTTCTGCCACCAAGCACCTCACTCCCTCGCGCGCTCCCACACGCGCAGCGAGTTGTCGGTCGAGATCGTCAGCGCGACGGCGCTGTCGTAACTGAACGCGCAGCTGAACACCTCTTCCTCGTGCCCGCGCAGCACTTGGAGGCACTCGCCGGAGAAAGCGTTCCAGAGCCGCGCGGTGCTGTCGGCGCTCGCAGTCAGCAGCTGAGAGCCCTGCATGTCGAACACGACTTTCGCCACGCCTTTGCCGTGTCCGTGCAGCGCGGCGCGTCGCGTTCCAGTGAGCGTGTCGTAGATGAACGCACATCCGTCGCTGCCGCAGGACGCGACGAGCGCTCCGGTCGAGTTGAACGTGGCGCCGGTGACCTCGCCCTGGTGGTCGCGCAGGTCGAAGAGGCACTTGCCATTGCGGACGTCCCAGAGCTTGCACGTGCGGTCCGCCGACGAGGACAGCAGCAGGTTGGACTGGTAGTCGAACATGACGTTCGAGATCTCGCCGTCGTGGCTCTCGAGCGACCGGAAGCACGCGCCGTAGCGCACATCCCAGAGTCGCACGGTCGAGTCGCACGCTCCGGTCGCGACCAGCGTCCGCGTCGAGTCGAACGCGAGGCAGGAGACTTCCGCCGTGTGTCCGACGAGCGCGAACTGCTCCGTCTCGGTCTCGACGTCCCAGAGGATCGCAGTGCAGTCCATCGAACAGCTCCCGATGGTGTCGCCCGAAGGAGAGAACTCGGCGCACACGACCTCGCCTTCATGGCCTGCACAGCCAAGTCGCCCCCGTCACTACTGACGAACAGCACTAGTGCCGACACGCCGAACGCAGGGCCGAACGCACCTCTGTACACTCCTTTGGCACTTCTGCTCTCGACGTCCCACACGCGGCAGGTCTTGTCGAACGACCCGGAGACCAGGAGGTTGGCGTGCGGGCGATTGAACGCGACGCAGAACACGACGCCGTCGTGGCCCGTGAGCATGGCCGCTCGGTCGTCTGCGACTGCCGCGTGCTTCCTGTCGAGCGGTCGGAGCAGCTTGATCGACTTGTCGTAGCTGCAGGTCGCGACCAGGTACGCGTGCTTGCTGCTCGCAAAGTTGGTCGACGGCAGCGCGTGCGGCCGGTGCACCGAGTGCAGGCGGAACGGGTCACGCGCGGCCGCGTGCTGCAGCTGTTTGTCCACGAGGCGGTGGAGCAGCGCATTGAGCTTTGGCGCGACCGCGCGCGGCAACAGTCGCTCGCGCGCGAGGAGCTGCCCCACGACGAGCTGCAGGTTCGTCTCGGCGCTCACGTGCGGGAGGTCGATGGTCTTGTGCTGCACCTGGCCGCTCGAGAGCGCGTACTCGAGCCGCAGCGCCGGCGGGAAGTAGCGCAAGTACAGGCGCCGGAGCTGCATTGCAACTTGAAGTTTGTGGAGCGCGCTACTCGGTGTTCCACTGTGAAATGTGGAGCACCAAGTGAGGCTGCAATGCTTACGCTCACGAACCCCTCCCCAAACCGATTGCGCCGCCGATCCCACAACACTCATCATCGCGCATCGCTGCACACAGTAGCACCAGCAGCAGCGCTGCCGCCAGCCCCGCAAGCTCTGCCCTCCACGCTCAGAGCGCCTGCAGGTCCATGCGCTCCGCCAGCGGCATGGGCGAACCGCCCGCCGCCGCCGTGTCCTCCGTGGTCGCGGCGGTCGTCGCCAAGAAGAACGAGGTGGCCACCGGCGACGCGACGCCTCCGCGCATCTTCGCGTCCAGCGCCATGGACCTACTGCAGCGTGCGTGCAGCAGCTCACTGTCGACTCGCCGCCTCTTGTAGCTACTGCCACCAGCCGCCTAACCGAGTGATGGATGAATGGTGTGTGCAGCGCTGCCGCTGACGTCTGCCGGCCGCCCGGCGCTCTTCGGCAGCGAGGTGGAGATCTACAGCGAGGAGAACATCAGCCTCTACGACTTCAGCAACAAGACGCCGTTCCAGCGCGGACGCTGCTCCATCACGACGCACCGGCTCTTCTACCTCGACGAGGCGAAGAACCCGCCGCTCGCGCTCTTCCTGCCGCTCGAGTGGATCGCCAAGATCTCCAAGGAGGCGGGCTTCCTCGCGCGATCCGGTACATACCTAAGCTCGCACTCTGCCTCTCGGCGACGGCGGCTGCTGTTGCTGTTTGCGTAGTCTGCTCACAGTCTCATCGATGGCTCCGCTCTACTCCCAGCAAAGCTGCGCGTGGACATCCAGACGGCGACGCCGCCGTTCGTGTCGGCGTATATCAAACTGTCGTTCAAGGACGGCGGCCGCGACGACTTCTTCAACCCGCTCGAGGCCACGCTGAAGCGCAGGGCGTGGAAGGACACGCAGCCGAGCCACCTGACCGACCGGCGGCTGCAGAAGCGGCAGTTCAACGCCGCCGACGCCGGCATCGCGGGCATCCTGCGCCGCCAGCAGGCCGCGCAGAAGGAGACGGCGGAGCTCGCGACGACCGCGTTCTCGGACCTCACGACGCTGATGGAGAAAGCGCGCGACATGGTGCGTGCGTTGCCGACTCTTGACTACGATGGAAGATGGCGAACGCACCGCTCACGGATCGCGTCGCGTAGGTCGGACTGATCGAGCGGTACGTCGACACGGTCAAGTCGGCGGAGGCGAACGCGACGGACGACGACGAGGACGGCAAGAACTCGAGCGCCGCCGACCTCAACAAGCTGAGCTCGCTGATGCTCGACATGGGCATCACGAGCCCTGTCACGCGCGAGAACGCCGGCGGCGCGTACTACCAGCAGCTCGCGCGGCAGCTGGCCGAGTTCCTGGGCGACTACATGCCGCGCAACGGCGGCATCATGACGCTCTCGGATATTTATTGCATGTTCAACCGCGCGCGCGGTGTGGAGCTCGTGTCCCCGGACGACGTGTACCACGCCGCGATGCTGCAGAGGAAGCTCCGGCTGGGGTACCACGTGCGCAAGTTCGACGGCGGACTCATCGTGCTGCAGTCAGGTGCGCTTCTTAGCAAGGACGAGAACGTCGGGCGAGCAAAGGCGGTGCTGACAGTGTTGGTTGTGCTCGGACGCAGACTCGCACCAGGAAGATCGCGTCGCCGACCGTCTGCTGAACATGGCGACGAAGGCGAGCGCGGGCTTCGTCACGAGTTCCGACGTGTCGATCGAACTGCACACGTCGTTCCCGCTCGCGTGGGAGTACTTGAAGGTGCGTTTCGCTCGATGGACGATGTGCTCACGGATGATTGGATGCGAGTGTTCCTGACCGTGGTGTCGTGCTGTACGGTGTCCGTGACGACACGCGCGATCAGGTTGCGGAAGAACTGGGGAAGCTGTGTCGTGACGACACGTTCGAGGGCGTGAACTTCTACCCGAACACGTTCGGCGACTTTGCCGCCGAGCTGGAGCAAGCGCAGGCCGGACTCACGGAACTGTAGTGTGGCGGCTCTCGCGAGCACGCGCGACGTCCAGACGAGCGTGGTGGACAGCGCCGCGATCGAGCGGCTCGCGACGTCGCAGACGCCATCGACTTCGGCTGTGCGGCGGTGATAATTTATGTTCATATAGCCCCGTATGAGCGAAGGTCCGAGAGCTCTTCCTCGTGTTCGCCGTGCTACCGCTCACTGGCGGGTTCGGCGTGCGGCGATCGGCTTCGAGTCATCGGACTGGTTCTCGTCGCGCTCGGTCGCTCGCTGGCGATGCATGCAGCGCACGGTCTTGAGGACTCCGCAGACCTGCGGCAACATCGTCAGCGAATACTCGATCAACGATCAGCCATCGCATGGAGCGATACGTACGCGCTGCTCGTACTCCGCCGGCGCCGCGGCCGCGCTCGGCTCCATCGCGACCATCGTGGAGACGCAGACGAGTTCCTCTTCTGCCTGCTCTTCCTGGTTCGTTCGGTGCAGCTCGCCGCTCGCGCGGTTTCCCTGGAGCTGCCGGTCGAGCACTTCGAGCATGCGCGACTCGGAGATCTGGTCCTTGAGCCGGCGCTGGAGAATGTGCTGCTTCTTGGCCGGCGCCTTCTCCTGCTTCCCCTCGGGGGCAGCGGCGCCAGCCCTCTCCTCGAGTTCCGGGTCCATCGCGCGACGCTCTCCGTTTCGATGCACAGACAGCTAAATGCAGCTCTCTCTCTTTCACTCTCTCGACAAGGTTGTTGTACACATGTACACATGAACACGTATCTTCTTCATTCACACACGTCAGCTCTCTCCAATCTTCTCTCTGGTAGTGGCAACAGCCAATTCGTTCGTAAGCGCGTTCAGCCTCCTCCCTCCCTTGTGCGCTTACAAGGCAGTGTTCTCGTTCGCGACGCGGAGATCCGAGTCGGCGTCCACGGCGCCCGTCCCAGCACCAGTCGCCGCAGCGTCGCCTCCTGCTGCCACCCGGCCCTTCTCGAGGTCCAGGTTCTCAATGTGCCCGGACGTGATTCCCTGCGACACCATGCGGATGCTGCAGTAGAGCACACTCGCCCACTCGATGCGCTCCTCCTCCGTGCTCGTCTGCAGCACGAGCTTGTCCGATGGCGACCGCGCCACGACGATGCACAGCGGCCGGCTCGGGAACTGCACGAGGTTGAGGTAGCAGCCGTAGAGCGAGAACGACTTGCGGTGCTTGAGCGTCGCGCTCTTCCCGCTCCCGACCTGCTTGTAGTAGTGCACTTCGCCGTTCGTGACGACGAGCACGCGCTTCTTCCAGTTCTCGAAGCCCGACCGCGACTTCTTCACGAGCAGCCCCTTCTTGTACGGCGGCAGCACGAACTCGAGCGTGAGCGGGAACGCGGACGACCGCAGCAGCGCGCGCGAGTCTGCGTACGCCTCGCGCAGGATGCTGCGGTGGGCGATCGCGATGAGCTGCGAGCCGACGGGCACGTCGTCCTTCGGCGCCTTCGTGACCACGAGCGCCTCGGTGCGCCGCTCGATCTCCACCGCGATCTCCTTCGGGTGCTTGTACAGGACCGCGATCTGCGCGAGCGGGATCTCTTCGGCGCGCTTCACCACGAGCGCGAGTCCCGACACCGTGTCCTTCCCGCCAACCGTCTTCCCCAGCGCGGTCTGCGCCTCCTGGATCGCCTCGATCCATCGGTGCATCGAGCTCTCGTTGTGCGCGTTGAGGTGCATCTCGAACTTGCCGTCGCGCGACGTGAGCACGAAGTAGTACTTGCGGCCGTCCGAGCACTGCGCCATCCCCGGGCTCACGACCGTTCCCTTGAGCGGCACGGAGCCCTTGAGCTCCTCCTGGTTCTCCGTGTAGTACCGCAGCTCGCCCTTCTCGATGCGGAAGAACCGGTTCTTCCAGTTCTTGTTGACGTGCCCACGCTTGAGCAGGCAGCCTTCCATGTGGATGTACGACGTCGGGTCGTCGTACCGCTTCCACTCGTGCGTGCACTCGGTGTCGCGCACGAAGAACTTGACCGTGTTCTTGAGCGGGTCCCACGGCTCCGACGGCGTCGCGCCCGCGCGATGGAGCTTGGCGATCCACTTGGTCATCATCCGGGGCGACGGCGCCGAGATCATCGTGTTGCGCTGCGGCGACGCGATCATGAACACGCACTTCTTCTCGAGCATGTTGGACTGCACCGAGATGTCGGACCGCGAGCCGTAGCCGACGTTGATCGAGCCCTTGATCTTCTTCATGCTCTCGTCCGTGTAGTACGACAGCACGCCGTCGTCCCGCAGCACGAAGAAGCGCCAGTTCCACGTCTTGAACTGCTGCCCGCACTTCTCGAGCCAGCCCTGCATCACGACACCCATGTCCTTGTCCTGCGCGCGCACGCTCACGTCCGCCCGGCGCAGCTGCTTGTGCTTGGCGGCAGCGTCGCCGCTCGCGTCCTCCTGCTCGGCTGCGCCTCCAGCGACGACGTCCAGCTGCGCCGAGTCGGAGCGCGACGAGTGGCCGAGCACGTTGTGCCACGAGAAGCGCATGCTGTCGCGGAGGTTGCTGCTCGCGCTGCTCGTGCGGCGCCGCCGGTCGGCTTCCGCCGCGAACGCGTCCGCGACGCCCGTGGGGCTTCCGTCGAGGTCGCCACCCACCGCCGCCTTGTGCTCGGCGTCGTCGACGCTTGGCGACGACGGCTGCAGCGCTGTCGCAAACGCGGTGGCGAACGCCGAGGCGTCGGCGTCGTCGTCGCCAGGCGCCATCATAACGCGCCGCACGTCCTGGCCGACGCTGCTGCTGCGCTGCGCGGCGGCGGAGGCGACGACTCGCTGCGGCGGCATGGACGCGTGGCGCCGGGTGTGGTGGTGGTGGTGCGTTGCGCTGCCGGAGCTGCTGCTGCTGCCGCTGTTGCTGGCGTTGCTCGAGCTCTTGTTGCGCGGCGGCAGCTGGTGCGGCGTCGTCGAGGACTGCGAGGACTGCGAGGGCTCGCGCGCGAACCACGACTTGAGGCCCATGGTGCACACTAGCTCTTCGTGCTTATTTTCGCGTTGTGCGGATGACAAGCAGACACTTGCAGAAATATCCTCTTTTATTTGAATAGTAAATGAGACAAATATAGTATTTTTGAAAGATAGGTTTTACATAAAGAAGTGATATGTGGTGTTGCTTCTGCGGCGCGTTGATGGATTCGCTGGTGGATATCATATCCAGTAGGTCAAAATAACCTGATCGGACAAAAAAGAGGACCGACTCGAACATATATCGATTTGTATGCTCTGTGGGTTCGCTCGAAATTTTGGCTGCTACTAAGCCATCGTTTTTAGCGCTTCTCTTCAACATTTTGGACTGCTTTTTGCCACCAAAATGGAGCTGCTAAAACAGAGGACTCGGGTTGCTCAAGAGCAGCTCTGATCACCTCGTTGCAACATGCATCCCTTGTCGCGGCGCGCGCTCGGTGTCCAAGTTCATTCATGCTCGTTCATTCATTACCCTACTGGCGAGTGCCGTCGCCCATCCAAATCGCAAACGGAAAACATATGCACGCTGGAGTCTCACGCCGGCACCTCGAAGGTTCGTTCACCTGCTATGCCGCCGATCTCGACACCCCAACTACTGGAAGAGCTCGGCCGGGAACAGCTTCGGCTCCAGCACCTCGTCCGCGAGGAACTTGAGCGGGAAGTACACGATCTGCCCCTGGATCCCGCACAGCTGGTGCTTGCGCACCGAGATCTGGTTGCTCCCGCGCATGAGCGTGACCATCGCGCCGCTCAGGAACGAGTCGTCCCGCGTCAGCGCCGCCAGTCCGTCCTCCGGGTCGTTCTCGCCGCCGGCCGCCGCACTGCCCACTCGGCTGTCGCTGCCAGTTTCCTTCGCCTGCCCAGAGCCGTGCTTTCTGCTCACGTCCGGCTCCACCTGGTTGTCGTTTACCACCGCGTCCGAGTTGGTCTTGTAAGCTGGTGAGCCGAACGTCCGCTCCCCGGCGTTGTTGTTCGTCGTGGGGCTCTGCTTCCCGTTCGACAACGCACCCCCACCGGCCCCGGTCACCAACTTCTCGCTGCGCATGCGCATCTTCGGTGAGTGCTGCTGGATCGCAGACTTGGCCTGCGCCGCGAGGCTCTCGCGCTTCGCGTCCGGGTTGATCTGCATATTGATCTGCTTGAACGATGCGATGCTGTCGGACGGCAGGCAGCCGAACACGTTGTCGTAGATCTGGCAGTTGCGCATCGCGTGGGCCTGCATCGCGAACCACGAGTGGTACGCCACCGGGTCCTGGTACTTCTCGTACAGCGCCGTCCCGGGCTCGACGCCAAAGTGCTCCTCGAACAGCTTCATGCGGAACGAGTGGGCGAACTTGCCCACGCTCGCGGCGCCGTTCGCGATCCGCACCGTGTCGTCCATCTCCGTGTCGTCGATTAGCACGGCGATCTCCGAATCGCGGTCGCCGGTCATGCTGCGCTCATTGATGTTCGCGGATCCGATGATGCAGCTCTTGTCGTCCACGATCATCACTTTGCTGTGGACGTACACTTCCTCCGTCGTCGGCTTGCTGCCGTGCGTGCTATGCGTGCGCAGCCCGTAGAACGCGATGTACTCGAACGGGTCCAATCCGTTGAGTTCCTTGAAGAGCGTGTGGTAGATCGAGTTCTCGCCGCGGCTGATGCTGCGGTACTGCCAGTGCATCACGCCGCGCAGACTGCTCGCCTCCTTGTCGTCCGGCTTCCCCGGGAACGCGGGCAGCAGCGGCATCACGACCATCACCCGGAATTTCTCCTTGTTCGCCGCCGCCTTGCGGATCCGCTCCACGATCGCGTTCGCGATGCGGTTCGAGCACAGGTGGTCTCCGTCGAGGCCCGACACGAAGAACTGGTTCTCGATGTACACAAAGTGGTTCGCCGAGCTGATCAGACGCAGGTACGCGTTCTGGATGCTGCGCTCCGTCGGACATCCGCCCGACCACAGCGACAAGCTGCGGAGAATCTGCGAGTTGACCGGGAACCCTCGCTTCTCGTTGTAGACTGCATCGTCCGCGGCTCCCTGGTCGTCGTTGCCATTCTCCGAGTCCGAGTCCTGGTCCTCGTTCGCTTCACCGAACGGCGTCGTCGATGTGCCATCGCGGCTGAGCACGCGCGAGAGCTGCCTGTCGTGGTCGAAGCCGCGGTACTGCCCGCTGGTGCTGAGCGGAGTGGACGCTTGCGGAGACCCAGAGGCAGCCGACTCAATCTCCTCCGCGTCACCGTTCTCCGAAGACTTGTCGTTAGCATCCTCCGCCTCCGGTCGGTTCGCCCACGTGTCCTCGCCATCGCGATCCTCCTCCTTCTCTTCCTCCTCCTCCTCGTGTGGAGCAAGCGCGATCGTCGCCTTCCGCAAACCAGTGACAGTCTGCACCGCGCGAACAGCCTTCTGCAGGCGCTTGTTGAGCATCCGCGAGCTGAACGCGAACTTGTCCGACACCTTCTCGTAGTCCTTCATCGGAACGAGGTGGTGCAGCTTGGAGGTTTTTCGGCGCGTCGACACCGAGTAGTTCCAGCGCTGGATGAAGTGGCGCGCGACGTCGCGAGCCGGCTGTCCTTCGAGGCGCGAGTGGCAGTCGTGCCACGGCATGCGAGGAACTTCCTCGCGGTCGATCAGGTCCTTCTCCGGCTGGTGCACCTCGATGAAGTCTTTCACTCGCGGGTTCGAGTAGTCCTTGCCAAGGAAGTTCGCGCCTTGTCCCGGCTCGTCGAACAGCGCGTGCTCGCTAGTGTCCCAGCGGCCGAAGCACAGGTCGAGGCCGCCGACGAAGCTCACCTTCTGATCGATGCTCACGATCTTCTCGTGGTGCGACCACATCCCCATGTGCTTCATCAGGAAGTCCGGGTCGCGGAGCACGTGGACGTTGTCGTGCAGGCGGCGGAAGACTTGCTTGGAGAAGTTGCTGTTGAGCGTCAGCGCCACCGAGACCTCCTTGTACATCAAAATGTAAATCTGACAGTCGCAGCAGAAGAAGAACAGCAGTGCGTCAGAACGAACTGGATCATGCAGCTCACTTCATCACCGCACAACATACCTTGACGCCTTCTTCCGCTTTCTTGAGCAGCACTTGGTCCAACCGCGAGTGCGGGTACAGCGCCGCGGGACGGAGCAGGTGGATTGTCGGACAGATCCACCAGCCAGCGATGTAGATCTCCTTCTTCGCCGAACACAGCCCCTCGTAGATCGACTCGTACGCGTCTTTGCCGTCCACGAACCAGCGCGCGTACGACGGGTACTGGTTCGGGTGGCGCGGGATCGAGAACGACTCGTCGCGGTGGGACTGCGACCACACGCTCTTCTCGGCGACCTTGCGGATCGCGTTCGCCCACTTGAGAATCGACTGCTTCGTCTTCGCCTCGAGCTGGAGCACGTACGTCGAGTTCGAGACCAGCAGCGCCTTGTTGGAGCCTGCCGCGTGGATGCCGCGCTCGATGTTGAACTTCTGGTCGAACAGGAACGCCTCGGTGGCTTTCGTCTCCTGCAGCGACGGGTACACCGCGATGCTCGAGTGCTTGAGCGCCACCCAGCGCCACTTCTTGGACTTGAAGTTGACGCGCTTGACGACGCACATGCAGTTGAAGCACTCGTTGTCGCACGTCACGGCGCCACGGTTGATGCGCACGTTCTCGTTGTTGCCCTTGAGCCAGAAGCGCACTTTGAGCCAGCCTTCGCGCACGGACGTGTAGCCTTCCTCGTCGTCGAACGTGCTGTTGCTGACTTGGAACATCGACACGACGTACGCCGACGAGAGCAGGCGGGGCACACGCACGACTGCGTCCAGGTACTGCTGGATGAGCGCGATCATCTCCGGACTCACAGACTTGTCCGCGGTCGCGAGGAAGAGCTTGCGCATCTGCGGCCACGAGCTCCCCGCGGTCGTGTGGTGGCTCGCAGCGCTGCTGGGGCTCTGCGGGGCGCCGCCGGCGTTCGGGAACTTGATGTTGAATTGGCTCTTGATGAAGAACCAGAGGCCGTAGAGCGTCGACTTGGGGATCTCCACCTGCCACTTGAAGTTCTTGTAATGGAGCTGCCGTCGCATCCCACAGTGGGTGTTAGGTCACGTATCCAGTCACCCATCCATGCATCCATCAGTATGTAGAGCGCTCGGCCGCACCTCGACGTCGTACTCGACGTAGCGCGTCGGCCACGCCTCCTCGGAGCGCCCGCCGAGCACCTTGACGTCTGGGATCTCGGTGAAGACGTGGATGTCCTTGTCGAAGTCGCGGTGGAAGAACGTCGTGGACTGCTGGATCGTCTCGACCTCGCGCCGGATGTTGGTGACCGAGTCGCGCTTCTGGAACTCGAGGTCGAAATGCGAGCCGCGCCGCTGCAGCGCGAGGTCGTTGCGGCTCGCGTCGCGGCCGAGCGACGTCGTCGAGTACATGGACGCGCCCGGGTCCGTAGACTGCGGCTGCTGCGACGCCGACGGCGACTCCGAGAAGCCGCCGGTCACCGTCTGCGCGAACCGCGCGCCGGCACTGCCGAGCGCCTTGGCGGGCGACCCGGCGCCGCCTGACTTGGAGCTCTTGGTGGGCGACGCGACGGGGCTGCTGGGCAGCGGCGACGACGGTGGCGACGCCGCGTTGGCTGCTGCGGCGCTGTCGGCGGCGGCGGCGGCAGCAGCCGCGCCTGGCGGGTCCGACTGCGCGACGACGGCCATCGCGAATGAGGAGCTTCCTTTCTCCTCGAAGTGTCTCGCGGCGAATTAGCGAATGAGCTCGAAAATGAAGCTTGTGTAGGTGCGTGCGGGACTGAAAAAAAGCTGAAAATGTGGCGGTCGGTGGCAGCAGCGCATATTCGAAGCTCCGCCTGTTGTCAGATTGCGATTGTAATAGGAGACTAATCTGCCAAGTTGGTGGTGGCGTTACGTAGCGAGGCCGAGAGCGGCAGCACTCACGCACACGTTCGCAAGGCGCCTGTAAGAGTACGCTGCAGTCCAAGACGCCGCTCATGCTCTGCCGGTTCAAAGCACTCGGAGCACTGCAGGAAGCTCGGTGGGAACTGGCATCCATAAAAAGTGGCTCGTTTGACACATTTCAGCACTCATTCCAGCTCTCGGCACTCGCTTCGCCACCGACTGGAATAGGCGTGGTTCACATCACATTCCCTTTCAAACAGCATGCATTACAAACGAGAGTTTTTTTCCCGGATGCGCGACCATCCCGAGCTCACTTCGCAATTGGCTGCTGCTGCTGCATACGAGTGCGTCTGTAAGGAAAGCCAAGCGCCATGGACAACCGGCCGATGCTGCGCGGCATCTTCGCGTTCGAGGACGAGGAGACCCCCGAGTGGCGCCGCGTGGTGCTGGATGCCGACGGCGCGGGCGGCGTCCCCAAGTTCGACACCAAGTCCGAGTGTGAGGCGTTCATCCGGCGCCACTGCGCGCGCGGCTCGAACCCGGACTTCCCCAACCTCCAGCACGTCTTCTCCATGCTCGTGGACTGGAAGCAGGTCTCGTTCGTGCTGCTGTCGTTTCGTTCGATCGTTCGTGCTGCTGCTATGTGTGAACTCGCTGGTGGTGGCTCACGCCCCCCCTCCTGACAGATCGAGACGATCCTGATCCCCAAGATCGAAGAGTACGACGCGCGCTTCCCCGCCGAGCCGCCGGGCGACGTCAGCCCCGACAACCGCTTTATGCATGGCGAGGGCGTCGGCGTCGCAGAGGGCGTCGAGTCCCGCGTGAACCTGCCGTTCCACCGCCAGGTACGGCTCATAGGAGTGAGAGAGGGAGGATCGGCGAAGTGGTGATGCATCCCCTCCCCCCCCCTAACGCGTCGCGTGGCTTCCAACTGGCAGACGAACCGCGAGTCGACGTACAACACGCTCAAGTACCTCTTCCATCACATGCGGTGCGGCGTGTTCGTGATGATCCGGCGCCGGCGCGTCGTGCTCTTCGTCCCGTTCGCGAACAAGGACTACGAGAACAACTGGGGCGACAACGTCAAGTTCGACAGCTCGGACGGCACCATGTTCCAGTACTACAAGGAGAAGCGCAACTACTACCGGCGCGAGAACATCATCAACGACCCGCGCAAGTGGTGGGCGAACGGGAACATCATCTGCAACGAGCACTGTCGCTACCGCGACAAGGAGCACGAGACGCAGTACTGGGGCGACCAGTTCCTGACGCAGCTCCGCGACATGTGCGCGCTGACGCGAGGATGGTGGTGGTGGTGGTGCGTAGGTGCATTCGTTCTCACGCTCTCGCTGCTTGCCCTACGATGTGCCAGGCTGGAGGACGCGTGCAAGCACCGCAACATCCCCGACTGCGAGTTCTTCATCAACAAGCGAGACTACCCTCACTTGAAGGTGCGTTCTGTGTGCGTGTGTGTGCGAGAGCGTCCGTTCGTGACGCTGACAAAGTTGTGGGTGGCACAGGAGAACCTGAGCGAGCCGTACGGCTATCTGTTCGACAAGGACGACCGCAACCCGGCAGACGACATCCCGCTCACGAGACACAAGTACGCGACGTACGCCCCGATCATGAGCTTCTACATCTCCAAGCGGTGCGTCTCGGTGGCTGGAAGACAAGCGATTCCTCCGTGAGTTCTCTGTTAACATGGTTCTGTGGCTGTCAGCTTCGCGGACATCCCGTTCCCGTGCTCTGAAGACTGGGAAGCGGCGACAGGTTTGGTGTTCCCGCAGAGCTTCAAGCACACGCACTGCGACGCGTGCCCGTGCAGGGACCGCGAGAACTGCCAGAACGACTGGGAGTGCTTCTGCGAGCTCAAGCCGGGGCAGAAGAAGCGCCACGGCGTGGAGGAGCCGCGCGACTTGTTCACGGCGGCGAACTTCCGCAAGTTCTACAAGCCGTGGGAGGAGAAAGTGGACACCGCGTTCTTCCGCGGCAGCGCGACCGGCGGAGGCACAACGATCGACACGAACCAGCGGCTGCAGCTCGCGTACCTCTCGAACAAGTGGAAGGGGGACCCGAGCCGGAACGGCGAGGACGCGAGCGACGGCGTGCCGCTCCTCAACGCGGAGGTCACGACGTGGAACCTGCGCGACAAGAAGATCGCGGGCATGCCGATGACGTTCCTGCGCACGGAGGGGCTCAACTTCGAAGCCGGGCGGCAGCACTTCATCCCGATCTACGAGCAGTCGGCGTTCAAGTACCTGCTGTACGTGGAGGGCCACTGCGCGGCGAACCGCTACGCGTTCCTCATGCGCCTCGGCTCGGTCATCCTGAAGGTCGAGTCGCGGTGCGTGGCCGACAAGATGTGGTACTACCCGATCCTGAAGCCGTTCGAGGACCACGTGCCGGTGAAGGAGGACCTGTCGGACTTGGCCGAGAAGATCCAGTGGTGCCGCGCGAACGACGACAAGTGCCGCGAGATCGCGGCGCGCGCGAACGCGCTCTACGACCAGTTCATCTCGAAGGAGGCGATCCACGACTACATGGAGCTGATCTGCACGCAGGTGGCGCAGCGGTTCCAGCCGACGCCGAGCTGGTACCACCGCCCGACAGACGTCGACTCGACGAAGAAGCCGAACCTGCCGCCGCCGCGCTCGATGTGCGTGAACGGCCCGAACGCGCGCCACTGCAAGCGCTGCCAGGAGCTCAAGAGCGACGAGAGCACGCGGCGAGACAGCCGAGGCAGCGGCGACTCGAACCGGTTTTCGCGCGACGACCGAGATCGCGGCGGCGGGTTCAACCGCAACCGCTCGGACAGCTACTCGGATCGCTACAGCGGTGGCGGCGGCGGCGGTCGGTACAACAACCACAGCGGCGGCGGGAACCGGTACGGAAGCTCCAGCAACTCGGGATCCGGCGACCGCTACAGCAACTCGGACTACAGAGACCGCGGCTACGGCGGCGGCGACGCTCGCGAGTCGAGCCCGAAGCGCCAACGGACGCCGCCGCCGCCGATGTGTCGCAAGTGCCGTCGCGCGAAGAGCGCGTGCGCGTGCAGCTTCCGTCGGTAGACTGAGGCACGGGAGGCGTCGAAGGGAGGAGCAGGCGAGTTAGGAGGCGGCGTCGATGGCGCTCGGCAGGAAGAGAGAGTGAGAGAGATGAGAGCGAAGACATTTCGAGTCAGCGAGGCGTCGGCGTTGAGTCGCCGAGCTGCGGCTGCACGCGCGCAGTCTCGCTCTGTAAGCGCGAATACACACCGCGCAGCTTGGTGACGTCGTCGCAGAGCGCTTGGTAGTCGGCGATCGTGGCCGCGAGGTCCACGGTGACACGCTCAAAGTCGCGCTGGTGGGTCGCCAGGTCGGCCGCGACGAGCGCCAAGTCGCCCAGCGTGGCGAGCGCGTGCGCGCGGCGCGGGAGCTCGTCTCCGATCTTGAGGAAGAGCGCGATGAACGAGCTGTCGGCCGCCAGAAGCGACGCGTCAGCTCCGCTCGAGCGAGCAGCTCCTCTCAGCTCCTCGGGACGCACCGCTGGTGCTGCATCTCGACGTCGATCGCCTCGGACTCGGCGCTGCGACGCAGCGCGTGCAGCAGCGCGGGCTTGAGGGTCAGCAGCTCCTGCAGCTGCGCGCGCAGAGCGGCGGTGCCGTCGACGCGCAGCCGCAGCTGCTGCGGCAGGAGGCAGCCGGCGGAAGCGACTTGGCGCTCGAGCGCCTCGAGCTCCCGCGTCAGCTGCTCGCGTCAGTGGCCTTCGTCGTGCTGGTCACGCAAGCAGCTGGCTGCGCACCGCGAGCACGCTGCTCTTCTTCGCAAGCAGCAGCTGCAGTCCGCGGATGAGCTCCGTCGACGAGTGGCGACTCGTGTCGCTGGCGCTCTCCTGGTCAGCAGGTGCGCACGTGAGGCGGGTGGCGTGACGGTGGATGCCCACAGAGCGCTCGAGCTGTGCGCACCTCCGCCATAAGCTGGTTGCGTTCCACGAAGGCGCGGAGGCCGCCGAGCGCCACGCGGTGCGACGCCGTCGCGCGCGCATCCGGGAGCGTCCACGGGTTGTTCATGCGATGCGTCGCCGCACTGTGAAAAAACTATAGTGAAGTAATCACGGGAACCCCTCCCTTGGTTTCCTCACTATCGCATTCGCGGTAACTACTGTCCCGAACTCGGCGGCAGTTCGTAAAGGGGCGATCCTTGGAAAGCGGAGAGCCACAGGCGCCCGCCGCCCTCCGCGCCAGCAGCAGCCGCCGCCAGCAGGTGCGTCCGCCTTCCGCCCCCTTACGCGCGCTCGCGTTTCCCTTTTGAACACGCGCGTGCGGCTGCGTGCGCGAGCCGGAGCCGCCTTCGAGCGGGTGGCGAGAAAATTTAATCTTGATCGTTGTATGGCGCGCCGCCAGCACTTCGCCCTTCGCCTCCTTCCCTCGCGCGGCAGCGATGGCGACCGGTTCGTCTCGCGGTCGGTGGATTGTCTTCCGTTTCTTCACTATCGGAGCCTGACGTGGTGGCGGCCTCGGCAGACGACAGCTTGTACCCCATCGCGATCCTCGTCGACGAGCTCAAGCACGAGGACGTGCAGCTGCGCCTCAACTCGATCAAGAAGATCCACCTCATCGGTGCGGGCGAGCGAGCGCTGGTATCAACTTGGGCGCCTCTGATACCAAAGCTGATGATACCAACCCCTGTGCATTGCAGCATCGGCGCTCGGACCGGAGCGCACGCAGTCGGAACTCCTTCCGTTCCTCAATGGTGAGCGTCGGCCGTGCACAAGTCTTTGGACAACTCACCCAAGCAGCTTGGAGGGGATCCACACTCAAGATATCACCAGGAACTGACGCACGCGCGTCATCCATTGGCAGACTCACTCGACGATGAGGACGAGGTGCTGCTCGTGATGGCGGAGGAGCTCGGGAACTTCGTGGACGTCGTCGGCGGCCCGCAGCACGCGTACCTGCTGCTCAAGCCGCTCGAGTCGCTCGCGACAGTGGACGAAGCCTCCGTCCGCGACATGGTGCGGCACCGCACGTTAGCTGACGACGACGCGTTCGCAGACTGACGCGGTCGGGAGTGTTGCCGACGCAGGCGGTCAAGTCGATCTGCACCATCGTGGGGCACATGCAGCCGGACCACATCGCCGAGTACTTTGTGGCGGTTCTCCGCCGCCTCGTCACGCGCGACTGGTGCGTTGCTGTGCTGCCTCAGCGACAGCGACGGAGCCCGGAACAGCTTCTCACGCGCGCGGCGCTCGCAGGTTCACTTCGCGCATCGCGTCGTGCAACCTCTTCCAGGTCGGGTACGCGCGCGTGTCGGCGGAGATCCAGCGCGAGCTGCGCCAAATGTTCGCGCAGCTCTGTCGTGACGACACGCCGATGGTCCGGAAAGCGGCTTCGGCGGCGCTCGGCGGGTTCGCTTCAGTGGTACGCGCTCGCCATCACGGGAAGTGTGAAAAGAAGCGGAAGGAAGCTGATGAAGCGAGCGATTCGCGCAGGTGGACTCGGAGAGTGCGAACTCGGAGCTCGTGCCGCTGTTCCTGGCGCTGGCGCAAGACCGCCAGGACTCGGTCAGAATACACACGATCGACAACGCGGTCGCGCTCGCCAAGCTCGTGCCGCGCGAGGTCGTGAGCGCGCAGATTCTGTCGACCGTGTTCGACACCGCGCGAGACGGCTCCTGGCGCGTGCGCTGGTCGGTCGCGAACCGGTTCCCCGAGATTTGTGAGGCGGTCAGTCCCGAGATGGTGAACTCGTCGATGTGCGACTGCTTCAGCGCCTTGCTCGAGGACAGCGAGGCGGAAGTGCGCACGTCTGCAACGTCTAAGGTGCGGCGAGCAGACTGCCTCGATAGATAGTGAGGACTGTCCAGCGGCGACTAACTAACACTCGCTCTTTCGGCTCGTTTCAGGCGGTTGGCGTGACGAAGTTGTTCCAGCCGCAGCGGATCGTGGAGAAGATCGTGCCGTCGTTCCAGACGCTCGCGCGCGACCTGTCGGACCACGTTCGCTCGGCGCTCGCTGGCGTTGTGATGAAGATCTCGCCGTTCCTGGGCCGCGACCCTACGATCGAGCACCTCCTGCCCCTGTTCCTCTTGGTGCGTGCACTTGGTAATGCGGTGGAGTATGTCGTTCGTCGCCCTTGCAAAGGTGCATGCGTGTGTGCTGACGAATGGCGACTCGGTGCCACAGTTGCTGAACGACCAAAACTCGGAAGTGCGCCTGAACGTCATCTCGAACCTGGAGGAAGGCAACAACGTACGGCGGTCGTGTGTGCTTGTCGGTGGCCTCGCGTCCAGGACGTGGCTGATCATCGCGAGCTCGTGTCTGTGCGAACCACCAGGTGATCGGCATTGAGCTGCTGTCGCAATCTCTGCTCCCGGCGATCGTCCACCTGGCGGAGGACCGCCAGTGGCGAGTGCGTCTCGCCATCATAGAGTACATCCCGCTCCTGGCGGCGCAGTTGGGCCAAGACTACTTCGAAGAACGCTTGTCCGACATGTGCATGTCGTGGCTCGCGGACAACGTGTACTCCATCCGAGGTACGCGCATGTGGGCGGGGGCAGCGAGGGCGTGCGGACGGTGCTTTTGCGTGCGGTTCGGTGCTGACAAGCGTGCGTCGGGTCTCGTCGGCGAGCGCAGAAGCGGCGACCATCAACCTGCGCAAACTGACGGAGAGCTTCGGCGTGGAGTGGGCGCGGACACATATCATCCCGCGCATCCTCGCGATGCACTCGAACGCGAACTACCTCCACCGCTTGACGTCGCTCCACGCCGTGCGCGTGCTCTGCGAAGCTATGAACGCCGAGACGATCCAGACGCTGATGATCCCGCTCGCAGTGGGGCTGGCACAGGTGCGCGCCATCCGCGGATGTCAAGATCTGCCAGCTCGCGTGTACTCACACTCGTACGATCGGTGCTGCGGTCGCAGGATCCCGTCCCGAACATCCGATTCAACGTGGCAAAGACGCTTGAGGCGGTCGTGACGAAGGTCGACGCGACGGTGGTGGAGGCAGCCGTGAAGCCGTGTCTCGTGGCGTTGCTGCAGGACAGTGATAGTGACGTCGTGTACTTCGCGACCCGGGCGCTCGAGAAGTGCTAGCTCCTCGCGACGGAGCAGCCGCAGGATTATACACAGCGAGACGAGAGGAGGAGGAGGATGCGGCGGGAGAAGACGACGGAGAAGACGGCGCGAGAGCGACGCCAGCGTTCATGTGGGTCCTCGGCGAGAGCGACCGTAAGGCGCCAGCCGCACAGAGATCGATCAACAGAGGAGCCAAGTTCATGTGCGATTCGACCGAGCGTTGCGCGGCGCTGGTGACGAGGTTGACGAGGTTAACGGGGTTGGCTGTGACTACGTCTGCTGCCGCTTGCACCGTGTGGTCCCCGCGTCGAGCGTGGCGTCCAGCGTCCACCACTTCCAGAGCTCATCGAACGCGACAGCATCGCGAGAGGAAGAACCAGCGCCCGTAGTCTCCGGCTCGACTGCGTTGCGACGGATCTGCAGCAGCTACACACGAGCGAATGCCCCATACTCTGTCAACGGCGCCAGTGCCACGACAAGAGCTCTTCCCGACTGCTCGCACCTGCTGCCAGATCTCGTCCGCCTCTGCGTCGGTCAGCGCCGGTTGCGTGTGGATGTCCGCCGCCAGCTCCTTCAGCTGCGCGCGCGACATCTTCCCATCGACCGCCTGCCTCTCGAAGGCTGTGAGGAGAACCGCGTACTCGTTGCTGCTGCGCTTCGAGCGTCGGATCGCTTCGAGGTGCGCGAGTGCGTTGGAGTCCTTCTGCAGCGCCTGGAGCCTGCTCGTCTGGCGCAGCACGTCCAGCAAGCGCCAACTCGCTGGTTCAGAGGACTCTCTCTCGATGCACAGGAACAGCGCGAAGAAGCTACCAGGATGGACTCGGTGGCTTCGTCGGCGACGCTGTAGCACAGCCGCACTGCCTCGGAGAAAGTTGCGATCGCTTCGGCCTTCTCCTGCCGACGAAGGAGTCAGGACGAAGCGGGTACTTGCTAAAAAACGGGTGTGGTAGGCGTACTCCGTTTGCTGCTTGGAGCTCTCCGAGCTGGAGCAGCACCTGCGCTTCCCCTTGTATCGCCGCCTTGCTCTTGGCAACCTCCGGAAGCTGCAGCAGTGGATAGCAAGCGAACCGACGCCTGCACGATCAGTTGATCGATCGCGCACAAGGCGCGGAATGGAGACGGACAGCGTTACCTGGTACAACGTGCGCGTCTTCAGTAGCAGCGCGTGCACTGTATCAAGTTGCGGACTTTGGTCTGCTGGCGCTGCGTCTCGGGTCTCCTCATGTGCCGGGCCACGAGTGTCTTCGTGAAGGTGGTTCGACCCGTCG
Source organism: Globisporangium cystogenes (assembly GCA_023334215.1). Lineage (NCBI taxonomy): Eukaryota > Oomycota > Peronosporomycetes > Pythiales > Pythiaceae > Globisporangium > Globisporangium cystogenes. The sequence goes on along the minus strand of JAASGM010000025.1, from coordinate 31,261 downwards.
AAACGCGAGCTCGTCCACGCAGCGCGCATCAACCGACTCGAGCTCAAACAGCACTCTGCAGCACGACGCGAGTGTGAGCACATCTGCGAACGATCATCTCGACCAACATCCTCTCCGAGCAGACCTGCGAGCTCCAGGACGAGCTTCGCTGGGTCGAGGAACGCGAAGTCGGGAGTCCTCGATCTCGCGATCGAGAGCAGCGTCTGTGACGCGCAGGTCCACGCACGTGTGGGCGGCTCAGCAGAAGCTGCGTCGCGTTCCGCTCACTCTCGCGCACCTCGTACTTGTCGATCGCCTGCGCGAGCTCCGCCTGCTTGCCTTCGACCGCTTCAGCCGAGAACGCGCCATCCGACCGCAGCGCCTGCGGCTTCTGCACCGCTGGCTGCTGCTGCTGTCGCTCCTGCTGGGAGCTGTGCGGCGTCTTCTTCTTCACCTTCATCGCTGCGCAGTGAGAGTCGACCTCGCCAGACCGTCGACTATAAGGAGGCGCGCGCCACCCACCTTAGTCTCATCTTATCTTATTACTACGCGCAGTGTCTCCTGCTGCTCCTTGCTCACAATCTCTACGAACTCAGTGCCACACGCTCTCACTCGGAGACCGACTGCCGACGCCGCTCGTAGTCCGCGTCGTCTGTCGGGAGCTCGTGTCGACACACCGGACACGAGTTGTGCTGCGTTCGAATCGCACGACGAACTAACACTGTCAGCCTCCAAGCAAGTACCCGCATCACCAGCATGACAACGCGCACCTGCTTGAGCCACGGCAGTATGCAGTCGACGTGGAACAGGTGCGCGCACGGGAGCTTGTGCGACTCCTCGTCGAGCGCGAACATGTCCTTGCACACGGGACACTCAGCGCTCCCGTCCACGTCGCTCTGCGTGATCTTGACCTTCGGCAGCGTCTCGACCACGTCCTTCGCCGCAGGCGGAGCGCCGTGCTGCCAGCCGAACAGAGCGCCTCCTCCGTGAGGACAGCGACGACCCACCACATCTGTTTAGCACCAGCGAGCGACGCACTCGGTTCGGGTCGTTCTGCATGAGCTGGTTGATGATGTTGGACAGGTTCCCGAACGCGTAGTCCCCCGGGTTGCTCGCGAGTCCCCCGAGCGGCGGGTTGAGCATCCCGCCGAGCGCGCCGAAGAGCCCGCCGACGTCGCCGCCACCGCCGCCGCTGTTGATGAACACCTCCATCGGCGTCCCGTCGCTGCTGATGATCCGCGCCGAGCGCGCGCCAGTGCCCGCAGCGCCGACGCCACCACTGAGCAGCTGGATCAGGCTCCTGGTCGCACACGACACCGAGCGAGAGCGTCGTTCTCCGGGTCAGTTCGTGCGCGTCGTCGTCACCCAGCGCCTGTCCCACGCACTCGGAGAAGCCGCCGCCCGTCGTCTGACGCTGGATCCGCCGCCTGCCGCCGACGCCAGCAGTGTCGTCTGCTCGGCCGCCGCCTGCGCCGCCGCCGAGTTCGCCTCGGATCTCCGAGATGTAGCGGTCGAAGAACTGTCGCGCAGTCACGAGCGTCGGTCTCCTCTCCAGCTCCCATACGCACACACTCTCCCGCTTTTCACGGCACAAGCGCACCTCTCGCTCTTCGTCCACCTCGTCCGCCGCAGCTGTCGCTGTCGACGGAGGCGCCGGTGGCTCTTCCTCCGCCTCCGCTCGGAACTCCTGCGGCGGGTCGTCCTGCGCTCCCCCGCCACACACGTGAGCTCCTTCTGCCGCATCAAGTGACCTGGTGATAGCAGCGGACGCACCACCTCGACCTCCTCGACGAAGTTGCCGCCGCAGCGCACGCAGCAGACTTCCAGCGACTCGGCGTCCACGCGCGTGGCGACGCCGGCGTCGCACTCGTGGCACCAGAACTGCGGGTCGCTGTTTACGTCAACCGCGCCGCCGGCCGCGGGCGACAGCGGGGGCGTGCGCACGCCGTCGTCTTCGTCGGCGGCACCGGCGGCACTGCCTGCGAACATGCTGACAGCGCTGACTTTTGATTCTGATTGCGTTGCACAGAACGCGAGACATCCTGCGGTTTTGCATATTGGACACCGAGGAAATGCATGAGTCGATGACCATCACGACTGACCGCACTTCGGTTGTAGAGGCGACACTTGCTGCTTGATACTTGCTCCAGGCGGCGTCTTCAGCGGGGATACGACTACCGGAAGGTAAAGCGATACGACCTGCATCCGCTGGAGAGGCGACCTCGGCTCGAAGACAGACGCCAGCGACTTCGGGCGACAACGAACGAAACCTGCTCGTTCCCTCTCCGTTCCCCGCTTCCCGCCCGCTCACTCGAGAATCCACCTCCCAGCACGCAAGACAGCTCTCCCCCGACCACTTTCTCCATCGCAGCTCGAAATGGACGCCGCTCTTGCCGCCACTTTGCTTCGCGCGGCGGCGACGCAGCCTTCCCTGCCAGCCGCGACGTGGGTTCGCGACCAGCTCACGCGCACATCCGAGCTCGTCGCGCTCATCGACCAAGTCGGGCAGAGCGGAGTGACGCCGCTGATCGAAGCCAGCAAATTCGGCCGAGCGAAGACTGTGCGCGTGCTGGCGGAGTTCGGCGCGGATGTCAACAAGGCGGATGCGAGAGGATGTGCACCGCTCCATGCTACGGCTGTGATCGGATACGCGCCCGTCGTCACCGAGCTGCTGGTCTGTGGCGCAAACGTCGACGCTGAGGCTTCGAACAAGGCAACGGCGCTGTTTCTCGCTTCCCAGAACGGCGACAAAGCTGTAGTGATGGTGCTGCTGTCGCGCGGAGCAAGAGTCAACGTAGCTGATACGAACGGAGCGACGCCATTGCATGCTGCGGCCGAGCGGGGTCACACGGTAATCGTCGAAGAGCTGCTGCTGCGAGGCGCGAACGTCGACGCAGAAACCACAAAGAGAGCCACACCGCTGATCCTTGCGTCCCAGAACGGACACGAAGCCGTCGTGGTCGCGTTGTTGGCAAAGCGAGCGGACATTAACAAGGCGAACACGGACGGCGGTACGGCGTTGTTCATGGCGGCACAGAACGGACGCGAGGGTGTTGTCGCCGCACTGCTGTCGCGCGGAGCGAACGTGGACAAAGCGAGATCGAGCGGAGCGTCGCCGCTTGCGATCGCTGTTATGAAGGGCCACGTCAAGATCGTGCGTCTGCTTCTGAAGCGCGGTGCGAGTGCGACTCCCGTAATGGAGGGAGTGTCCGCGCTCCACTTGGCTGCGCACCGTGGATACACCGACATCGTGGTGGAGCTCCTGGAACACGGAGCGAGTGTCGACTCCGCTGATGTTCTCAGACAAACACCGCTTCACGTCGCTGCCGGAAGTGGTCACAAGTCACTCGTGTTGAAGCTGCTGGCACGTGGAGCAAGCACGAGCGCGCTGGATGTGCACGGACAAACGCCTCTGCACGCTGCTGCACGTCACGGCCACGGCGAGATCGTGCGAATCCTGTCTTCGAACGCGTCCAGCCTCCTCGCAAGATGTGCGCAAGGAACGACGCCACTCTTCTTGGCAGCTCAATCGGGCCGGACGGACGCCGTTGTCAAGCTGTTGCTCCAAGGTGCTGACATCAACACTGGTGAACCTGGAGGCACGACTCCGCTCCACATCGCCGCACAGACAGGACACATTGGCGTCGTTAACGCCCTGCTGTCGCGCGGTGCGAGTGTCGATGCGCGGAACAACGTAGGCGCAACGCCGCTCTTCGCTGCAGCTCACGACGGCCACGTCGAAGTTGCAGAGGCTCTTCTGTCGTACGATGCGAAGGTCAACGCTGCCGATACGAACGGCGTCACTCCTCTGTTCGTGGCTGCGCAGAATGGCCATTCCGTTGCGGTCGGACACATCGCATCTCGCGGGGCGAACGTCGAGGCAGCAGCCCAAGATGGCGTGGCTCCGTTGTACATCGCTGCTCAGAACGGCCACACGTCAGTCGTGATCGAGCTACTGAAGCGCGGCGCGAACATCAACGTATCGACCGCGCCTGTAGGCTCGACACCACTGCTTGTTGCCGCGCAGCAAGGTCACGTTGACGCTGTGCGCGAGCTGCTGATACGACGAGCGCAAGTGGATGCAGCAAACGAGAACGCAGAGACCCCTCTCATGTGCGCTGCCGTGAAAGATCGCAGAGAGATCGTGAAGCTGCTGCTGTCACATGGAGCGAACGTTGATGCGAAGAGCAAGGTCGGAATGACTCCGCTGCTGGCTGCTGCCGATGTCGGTCACACAGCTGTCGTGCTCCTTCTCCTGTCGCATCAAGCAAGCGTCGACAAACTTGCAGATCCAAGCGGGGCAACACCGCTGTATCTCGCTGCAAGAAGCGGTCACATGGGCGTCGTGAGAGCGCTGCTTTCGAACGGAGCGAGCGCTCACAAGGCCAACACGCGCGGAATCACACCACTGCACATGGCGTCCCGGAACGGCCACAAGGACGTCGTCGTTCAGCTACTCTCGCATAAGGCCAACGTCAACGCTACCGAGCGGACAGGTGTGACGCCATTGTTTGCTGCTGCAGAGCGTGGCCACGCGATGATCGTTCAAGAGCTACTGTCAAGAGGAGCGAGCGTCAACGTGCGGACAGATCTCGGATTGTCTCCGCTACACATCGCTGCCTCCAATGGCCACGATGCCGTTGTGAGTATGTTGATCTCGAATGGGGCGAGTGCAGATGCAGTGGATCGCAACATTCCAGTTCCGCCACATGTGCAGAACAGCTCGAAGGCAATCGCAAAGTGCATCTACGAGCTCCAGGAACGTGGACTCGTCAAGACCATTGCTGTCGAAGGAAACACAACTCCAATGGCTGCAGCGGCCGAGGCGGGTCACTTCGACACCGTCCGCTCTCTGCTCAGAGCTGGAGCGTCTGTGAGCACCCGCGGCATTGACGGCGAGACCGTGCTGACGGCTGCTGCGCGGCACGGGGACGCCAGCATCGTCTCGACGCTCTTCAAGCTCGGCCATCTGTCGCCTGGATCGCCCGATGGCCGACACCCGAACCTCCTCGCGACGACACTGCAGACGCTGACAGAGCAGTCGTCGCAGACGAACGAGTTCCAGGCAGCGTGGACGCGCGCTCTCGACCGACTGGCGCGCATCCACGACGAGGTGGCGACACACTCGTCCGCCGTGTCGCCTGACATCGTATTCCAGCTCGACATGAGCGTCTTCGACTTGCTCCAGCTCAAGACGGTGTGTTCGGCGGGCAATGTATTCACGCGTCTCGCCGCGATGCCGTCCGTGCTGACTCGGTTCCGGGACATCCACACAGAGCTGACGACGCTCTTGGAGCGTGCGATTGCGAAAAGCGACACCGCGAATCGCAGGGGTGACACAGACACCGGAGGTCGCAGGCGCGATTTCGCGGACGGGATCTCGGAACACTCGAGTGACGAAGCGGTAGCGCTGGACCTGTTCCGCGAGAGTATCGGTTCGTGGACGCCGCGTGTGTGGCGAACGACGAAGAATGAAAGACACGAAGACAACTGCGACGACAACAACGGCGATGTCGACGACGGTGACAGCGACAACCAAAACAACGACAACAACGACGATGGTGGTGGTGGTGGTGACGTTGAAGATCGCGAGAAGAACGAACGCAGGTTACTCGAAGAAGCGGCGCTGCTCCTGCAGGACATGGCAACCTCGCAGGACGAGTCGTGCGGTCCGGACCTGCTGGATCTGCTGACGGTGTCCCTGCGCAAGGTACTGAAAGCGATCGGAAGATCCGCGCCGCCAGCTGCGCCGCGCTGGTTCATCCCGCCGCACGAGCTGTACCTGAACATTGCGCGTGCGTCTTCAGAAGTCGGCGCTTCCATGATCTCGGCGCCTACTTCGACGAACACAGTGGCTCGCGGACGGTGGGCGAACTTGACTGTCGTGAGCAGCAGGCAATGGGAGCGCGAGCGGTTTGTCGGTGTGATGGACACTTGCGTCCAGCTGAAGCACTCGAACGTGGTCCAGATCTTCGGCGCGTCGCACATCCAGTCTCCGATCGCGGTCGTGCTCGAGAGAGCCACCAACACCAGCCTGCGCGAGTATCTGGCACACGACACGTGCAGACACGAAGTGTGGGGGAAGCTGCACGAAGTCTCACTCGGACTCCAGTACCTGCTCGAGAGCGGAGTGGTGCTCGAGCGACTCCGATGCGACGACATCTGGGTCGGAGCCGACGGCATCGCGAAGATCTGCGCGTTCCAGTGCGTGGTTGACCCGACCGATCGAAAGCCAGGTGGCGAGGCGCAGTACGTTCGGTGGCAGGCGCCAGAGTGTCTTCGAGGATCGCCGTCGTCTGCGCCGTCCACCGTGTTCTCGTTCGCGATGTGCATCCTGGAGGCAGCGACAGGAAAGATACCTTGGAGTGTCGAGATGAATGACGCGGAGGTGTCAGTGAAGATTCGAGGGGGCTGGCTGCCTGATCTCTCAGACGACATGTCCGACGCACAGAAGGACATGATCGTCCACATGGCGCGCATGGATCCGAGCAAGCGGGCGACGATCGCGAGTGTGGTGCACCAACTGAAGCGCTTCGCGGATGAGGTGAAATCCAAGAGTCGACTCGAACGTGTTAGTCCGCAAGCTCAGACGCGTCTGGTCCCAAGCATCGACAGGCACCGGTTCTCAGAACTGGGCGGCAACACGTTTCAGGGGTACGTGAAGAACCTCGAGAAGAGGAAGCTCAAGGTGTCCCCCGACGCCGCCGCTCACGTCTTCAAGCGAGTGACTGCCGTGCTTGACGAGATTCTGTCGCGGCACAGGCTCCCGAGCGACGTCGCTGTTGTGAGGTTCGTGGACATGCTGCAGAGCTTCGAGCGCATCCTGCGCGCCGCCACCGGCGCGAAGAGCCAGAAGGTGGCGCTGCAGAGCGACATGATCAACAGACAGCTGGACGAGGTGCTCGATCTGCTCTCGCCGTCGACAAGAGATCCGGTCCACAACTGGCAGCAGGAGCAGCAGGAACAGCAACGGCGAATGCAGGAGAAGGACAAGCAGCAGCAGAGTCAGTCGCGATCGGCTCCGAGCCAAGCAGGCAAAGACGCCGCGTCGGGATCTGGTTCTGGTCACCGTCGCCACCCCAAGCGGGCCGAGAAGCGTGGTGGGTCCGGAGCGACTCGAAACACCTTCAGCGATACACCAGCAGCGATGGCAGATGCAGTCAACCACGCGGTCACCACCAGCAACAACGCCGTACGCATCGTGTCATTCGGGTCGACGGCAGCAGGCGACAGATTCCCGGCGCCAGACATCTCAGCGGCAACCGACGCCAGCTCAGCCGGCCGCTGTCCACCGACGGAAGCGAGTACAAGCGAGCGCAGCGTCGACGAGGCTGCGACCCGACCATGGCTCATTCGCCTGCGCGATCTGAAGTACGACCCGAGAAAGCACAGGATCGGCGACGGCGCGTTTGGCGAGGTGTTCAAAGCGAGGTGGCGCAACACCCCAGTGGTGGTCAAGTTCATGGGGTACGAGGATATCAGAGACGCGTACAGTCACGAACTGTTCCTGCACGAGCTGCGCGTGTGGTTTCCGCTGAACCACCCGCACGTGATCAAGCTGTTCGGCGCGTGCCACGAGGGCAAGCGCTTATTCATGTGCGAGCGAGCGATGAACGGCAGTCTCTCCAAGTATGTGAAGCAGAGCGACGCGAACGCGGCGAGGCGCTGGCAGTTGCTGCACCAGGTCGCGCTCGGACTGCAGTACCTGCACGAGCTGAACGTCGCGCACAACGACCTCAAGTGCGACAACGTGCTCATCGGCGCGAACGGCGACGCGAAGATCATCGACTTTGGACTGAGCTCGATCCTGAACGTCGCCGAGGTCACGGTCGCGACCACCAGCGTTGGAGCGGTGCAATGGCGGTCTCCAGAGTACCTCCGCGGCGAGCGCTTGACGCTCGCGTCCGACGTGTACTCGTTCGGGATGCTCATCGTCGAGCTGGTGATCGGGGACGCGCCGTGGGGCCGAGCTACGCTCGACAGTACTGTGTGCGACAAGGTCGACAGCGGCCAACTTCCGCAGCAACTCGAATGCATGAGCGACCGTGAGCGGAACCTGGTGCACATGATGTGCGCGTCGGATCCGTCGGCGCGGGTGACGATTTCGTTCGTGGCCGACAAGCTCCTCCAGTACTCCCAGCAACAGCGTGAGTACGAGCAGCAGCAGCAACAGTAGCTTGCAGTAGTAGCGCACAGTAGATAGTAGTAGAACTAGCAGCAACAGCAGCATTGGTGGCAGTAGTTAGTTGCTGTTGTTGAAGAGCTGTTGAAGTCGTTGAATTCGTTGTTGATGTCGCTGCGGCTGTTGCTGCTAGTATCTCGGAGTGCGTGCTGCCAAGCGAGACGCCTCAAGCACCGAATGCGAACTCATGTGTCCTCACTCGCTTGCAAGCATGTTCACAGCATGCTGTCATGCTACAATGTACCAAGCTGTCATTCTATCGCGCAGGGTGAGTCTTATCTGAGCAACAACCATGTGAGATCGACGATGGTGGTGATCATGTTCTCGTCGTGTTTCAGTCGGTGGATATGCAAAGGATGGATGGATGGATACATGGTCGGGCACTACTGAGCAACGAGATCGGCGAGGGTGGTTGATGATCTTGTACTCGGCGTGTTTCAGTCAGTGGATATGCAGTGGATTGATACATGGTCGGCACCGGGAGTTGTCGCTCAAACGTCTCACGCAAACAGGCAAACCGGACGGTGTATGTTTGCGCGCAGACCCGAAGAGCGCTACGCGTAGAGCTGCTTGGTGAACGAGAAGAGGTCGTGCACGCCGCCCTCTTTCTGCGCGCACAGCGAGCGGCGCTCGAAGCGCAGCTTGCCAGAGTACAGCTCCGCGTGCAGCTGCGGGATCGTGCGCACACCGAGGTCCTGGAAGCCGTGGCGCAGACTCTGCTGCATGTACGGGATGTACTGGTACACCGAGCCCTGGTCCACCACGGCGCCAGACACACCAAAGACCATGTGGTTGCCCGGCGCGCCAGACGCGCGGTAGTACTCGTGGCTCCCGACGCCGTGGTAGCGCTTGAGACGCTGGCCGTCCTCGAAGAAGTAGTCGCCCGGCGCCTCCGACGTCCCCGCGAGGCTGGATCCCATCATCACGCTGGACGCGCCGAGGGCGAGCGCCTTCATCGCACATCCCGAGTTGCTCACACCGCCATCCGCGATCACCGGCACGCCGTACTCTCGCGCGATCGCAGCCGTGTTGTAGATCGCTGACAACTGCGCGCGGCCAACGGCTTTCACCATCTGCGACGTCGACACCGACGCGGCGCCCATGCCCACGCGCACCGAGTCCACCCCCGCGTCTAGCAGACTGCGGAGTTGCTTCGTCGTCACGACGTTGCCGCCCATGACCTCCACAGACGGGTGGCTCTCCTTGATATACTTGACGAGCGCGAGCTGCTCGTCCGTGTCGCCCTGGCGCGCGTCAAGCACGATCAAGTCCGCTCCGGCGGCGACGAGCGCTGTGATGCGCTCAGTCGCCGCGCTGTCAACGGGTACCGCGGCGCCGACAAGCAGTTTGAGCGTCTCTGGGTCCTTGAGTGCGTTCGGGTAGTCGCGGTTCTTGACCAGATCCATGCGCGTCACAAGCGACACGAGGTTGCCGTTGTCGTCCACGATCGGGAGCGTGCCGACCTTCGCGCTCTTGAGCATCTTGTTCGCCTGCTCGAGCGTGCACGGGTACTTGCCGACCGTGATCTTCTCCAGCGGCACCATCACGTCTGCGAGTTTCTGCGAGCGGTCTTCGAGGAAGTCGACGTCGCGCGACGTCACGAGTCCGACGAGCTTGCCGTTCGGCCGGCCGTCGGCCGTGATGGGGACGCCCGAGACCTTGAGCTGGTCCAGGTCCGCGACCGAGTCGGTCGGGCTCAGCACCTTGGGCGACACGATGAAGCCGTTCTCGAACTGCTTGACGGCGCGCACCATCTCCGCCTGCTCGGCGGCGCTGTTGTTGTGGTGCAGGATGCCGATGCCGCCCTGCTGCGCGAGCCCGATCGCCATGCTCGCTTCCGTCACCGTGTCCATCGGCGAGCTCACGATCGGCGCGTACAGCTTGATCTTCTTGGTCACGCGCGACGAGAGGTCCACCGCATCCACGCCGAAGTCGACTGTTTCGCGCAGAGCAGTGTCAGTTCGCATCGTCCGCTCGCTCAGCAGTCGCATGGCGGGCTCGACGTACTGTGTCCGGGCTGCTCCGGGTGAAGAGAGTGCACGAGCAGCCACACAGCCACACAACCTCACAGCGGATTAGTGACATCACAGCACAGTACAAGCGCCAATTGGACGGAGACGCACGAGCGCGATGATGTCGTCGAACGTGAGGCCGTCGGCGTCCTCGACGCGGAAGATCTGCTGCGCGCTGAAGCCGTCGAGCAGCTCGTCCACGGGCGTCATGGCGCTGCTCATGGTCGAAATCGATGTCGAAGTCGAGGTCGAAGTCGAGGTCGGTGGTTGGCAAAGCCTCGTACTTAGTCTAGAATCGTAGTTATTTGGCTCGATACAGTACAATCAACTTCAACATCACCTTCGCTGGTTCGACTGAAAGAGGTCGTTCGCATTGGTGGCAGGGCAGACGACAACGGAGACTTCTGTGACAGCGATCAGGAGGTGGCTGGTGGGTTCTGATCGTAGCCAATGTCTTGGATGGGGGGATAGGACATCGTCAGGAAGTCGACACCGTTGGATCTCTCAGCTTCGTAAAGCTACTTGAGGTTGCAAAGCTGCTGGAAGAGCTCCTGCGCGCGGTCGTCCTCCCACTGATCACTGGCTGATCCGCCGACGTGGAGACGCGGGCTCCTTCTCGTTGTCTGTAGCTGGAGGTGCGATCGACTGACACGCGCGGGTGGCTGCTGCTGCTGGGGGAGCATCTGCTGCAGGAGTCGCTGCAACTGCTCTTCTGCGCTGAACGCGTACTCAGGTGGGGGACTCGCGGTTCTCGCGTGTGCGATCTCTTGGCTCTTGAACTGCGGTGACGGCATCACCGGCGCCAGCAACTTCGATAGTGAGGGCTCCGCTCGCATCGGAGGCGGAACGGCGACTGTCTCGACGCCAAAGAACAGATCGTCGTAGTCTGGTGGCGGACTCGCTGGTCGACCTACTGCTGCGGGAGCCGACATGTGCTGCTGCTCTTGCTGCTGCGGATGCCAAGACGATGAAGGCTGAGGTGCAAGAAACTGGCGGACAGGAGGAAGCGCGCAGCTCTCGCTCGACGGTGTCTTTGATCCGCTGCAGTCATCCAGAGAGCACATCAGCCATCGCTTAGTGGTTGCAACACTCGCCCTTCGACTCCGAAGACATCAAAGATGAGATGGTGTACCGCGGCTTCTTCGTTGGAGACTTTGCCTTGCGCCGCTTCTTCGCCGCTTGCGTCTTCTTCCTGTGGCAATCGTAGCTCAAGTAACGGATCAGCGATCTCTGGGAACGGTATGCGGTAGCATCGAAGGGAGTGAAACATACAAGGTGCGGAGGCTGCCTGGCCACGCGGCACCGCTCGACTTCGACTGTCGCTGCACTGCTGGGGGTATCGCCGCGTTGAATCGAGCGACGAAGCCGCCTCGCTGGTGCGTGTCGTGCGACTCCTGGTTCTCTTCGGCTCTTCTGGTAGTGAGCAGCGCCTTGGTCAGCGGACTCAGCTCAGGGCCGCCACCATACTCTTGTCGGCTGAAGTCTCCTCCGCTCGCCATCTCTGGATGCTCTGTGAAGTCTGCGACATCACACCCACCAGCGACACCAATGAGCACAAACTATGATCTCACGGCCATCGTACTAGAAGGCAGACGCACATCCTGGCGTCCGAGACCGAAGCATCATGTTCTCGAGCTGTAGCAGTCGGATCTGTTCCTTTAGGTCCATGATGAGCTTCTCCTGTACACTCAGCATGAGTACGAAGCGATCACAGTCAGCGGAGAGGACACGAGTGCTCTTCCAACCAGCAGGTGCACCACAGTATTCACGCACATGCGGACTCAGCACCGCCGTCGGTCGGTTCTTGATCTTGGCGACCCCCATCGCAAAGTCGAGCGTGCGGGTCGACTCGGTGCTGAACTGCGGCGCCGAGTTCACGCACGCGATCATGAGCGTCTTGCTGTTACCACCGAGACTGTCGATCAGGAGCTGCCGACACAACCGTCAGTTCGTCAAACAAGACACGATTGCCTTGTGCACACCTCACCAATTCCTAGCTCACCATCGTGAGCTTGGAGTCGCGCACGGGAACGAACTTGCTCTTGTTCTTCGAGTTGAGCGCCTGGATCACCTGGTTGAGGCAGTATAGACTCTTGTTGATGTGACCGGTCTCCTTGAGCTGCGTGCCGACGGCGCCTGTGTCGTTCGCGCGCTCGCTGCCGGCGAGATCCACGACCGTGAGCTTCCCATACTTCTTGACGCCGCCGCTCGCGCTGTCGCCGCTCAGAGGCGTCGAGTCGATGTAGATCGTCACGAGGCAGTGGCTCCGGTTCGAGCGCTCATTCAGCAAGTGGCTCGACTTGGTGCGGTTCGCGGCAGCGGTCTTGACGACTCGGATCATCTCTGCTGCACTCGCGCACTGCACGACGGTCGCGTTCTCGAGGAAGAAGCCGTGGTCTTTCGACGAGCGCACCGCAAGGCTCTCCTTGCGCGGGTCGAAGACGTCTTTGACCATCTCGTTGTAGATCTCGACGCACGTGATGCGCAGCGTGTACTCCACGTCGCGTCTGCGCGCGTCCACGAGGCGCATGAGCTCGACGGCGATGCGAGGGAGCACGCCGTCCGACGGCTGCGCCGACAGCTTCTTCTCCGTCAGCCCGTCCTCCTTGCCAAAGATCGTGAACGACTTGCCTGCGCCAGTCTGGCCGTACGCGAAGACCGTCACAGGGAACCCGTCGAGCGCGGCTTCGATCAGCTCGCGGCCCTGGATCGCGTCGAACACCTCGTCCTGGCGTATCGAGGGAGACAAGAAGCCGTCGCACCGGAACGTCGCCGCCTTCGTCCTCGCGTCGTCCGAGTAGACGAACACGGTGCTGCCATCGGGACTGGCCGTAATCGTGTCGTGACGCAGCGTCGAGGACGATGACGGCGACGTTACAGCGCACGGCTTGGCGCGCACGACGACCCGGATCTTCTCTTCTCGCTCCATCGCGGCGCGGAGCGGCTGCCGCTCGTCTCTCGATGTTGTGCTAAAACGGATTCGGCCACGAGCACACAGTCTAGCAGGTGAGATCGCTGCTGCTCCACTCGTCTGCATGACTTCGAGCGCGCTCGAGAGCACTCGCTGAAGATGACGAACGAGGTCGCCTCGCTACCAGACATCGCGCTCGATCTCTCGCCGTCTCCCGCAGGATCTCCGACAGAGAGCAGCCACCACCACGCCGGTGGCGGATACGCGGATACGCGGTAAAACAAAGTTCGAACGTGTCGGGAGTCGGTAGTCCAGTTCCAACACATACCACAGCAAAGATCAAGAGGAGAATGTTCATGGATTGGGTGTGTTGCACACGTGCTCGGCTGTCTAGGTCGACGCGGAGCGGTGGCGCGGGATCGCAGCGAGCGCGCCGCCGTCCTCGTCGTCGAACTCGAGCGGGATGTACTTGATATCGCAGCCGTCGCGGTGCGGACTCAGCTCGATCACCGTGTTCTCGCACGCGTCGAGGAACGGCACCTTCTCGGCCTTGCAGCCGGAGAAGTAGCCCATGAGGCACCGCAGCACGCTCTCGTTGCAGATCACGAGCACGTCGCGCTTCTTGCGCTCGAACTCGATGATGAGCGAGCGCAGGCGGCTGATCAGGTCCACGTAGCTCTCGCCGCCGACGCCCGGGTACCGGTACCGCAGCTTGTCCTTCTCGCGCGCGTGGTAGTGCTTCGGGTAGTTCCGCCGGATCTCGTCGTACGTGAGCCCCTCAAAGTCGCCGCCGCCGAGCTCGTTCAGCAGCGTCGTGGACACGTAGCGCTTCAGGTGGCGAGTCGGCAGGTACTTGGCGGTCTGGCGCGAGCGCTTCATCGCACTCGTCCACACCTCCATCGGCCGCTGCTGGTCGCACTGCTTGTCCAGGAACTTGCTGATCGCTTTCGCGACGCGGTGGCCATCCGGCGACAGGTCAGCGTCGAGCCCGAGGATGCCGCGGCAGCTCGTCACGCTGGAGCCTGGACGCACGAGCCACACGCGGCGCGGGAAGAGGTGGATGTTCTCCAGCAGCGACACGATGTGGCTCTGGAGGAAGCCCTGGCAGAAGCGCGCTTGGATCTTCTCGCCCGCCTGCAGTTGGCAACACACGCGGTCAGGTTCGCTGGACTTCGACGAGCCTCCATGTCCACACACGTCCACACTGGTGTTGTTGGACACGTACGTTGTAGACCTTGACGTAGCAGACGTTGCCGTTGTCCTCCGTGTCCTCCACGGTCTGGTACACGCGCTCGTACTCGGCCACGCGCTGGCGGAAGTCCGCGAGCGCCTTCTCGGCGTCCTTGCCGGCGTAATCGTCGTTCTGCAGCTTCCTGGAGCGCGTCAACGCATGTAGCCATCAGCGTCATGATGATGAGAGGATCGGAAGAAGATCGCTCGTCCCACGTTGCAGGAGCAGCAGCAGCATCAACAGCAATGATGATGACAACGCACCTCTGGTAGTTGGCTTCCAGCAGCTCGTTGTTGTCGCAGATGCTCTCGACGAACATCACGCGGACGTTGTGGTGCGCGCGCACCCTGTCGAGGATGTTCTCACTGCATCAGCATCACCAGCAGCAGCAGCAGCAGCACAGCATCAGCGTCAGCACCTCCCAATAGCAACAGCAGCAGCAGCTGTGACGCGACGCACCGCCGGATCTTGGTGGTGTTGGTGGCGTCGAAGACCGCGACGTGGCCCTCGGTGTCGAGCCAGTCGAGCAGGTCGTCGAGCACCTCCATGGCGAGGTTCTCGCGCAGCTTCTTGGCGTCCTCGTTCGCGGCGCTGAAGAACTGGGCGTCCTCGCCGGCCTTGCCGACCTGCCGCCGGTGGTTCCCGACGTTGAACATACGCGTGGGGAAGCCGAGCCACTCGATGTAGCGCGTGGCCTTGTGCACGACGAAGCTCTTGCCGCGCGCGGGCAGGCCGACCATGACGAGCACGAGCTTCTTCTGCGCGGTCATGAGCCCGTCCGGCAGCTGGCTCTTGTCGCTGCGCGGGCTGTCGCAGTCCGAGAGCAGCGCCGCCGTGGACTCGTACTCGTCATCGCTCAGGTTCATCTTCTTCCACATCCACTGCGAGTGGCGGTCGTCCTCGAGGCTGTTGAGGCGCTCGATGCGGTGGTTCTCGAAGCGCCGGCGCATGGACTTCCAGAAGAGCAGCTTGCGGCTCGCGCTCCGGAAGAACGCCAGCAGCGCCTCGCGGTGGTACAACAGCTGCAGCGCCAGCAGCACGCCGAGCGTCCAGCGGTAGCCGCCGCCGCGCAGCCGCGCGATAGCCGTCGTCACCATGTGGAGCAGCAGCTAAGCGGTTAAGCAAGCGCTTCTTGGAGGAGCTGAGTTGGTTGCTGCTTGGTTGTCTTGTGTTGTGTCGCTTTGCTGCGAAATCTGCTATTGCTATTTGTGGGGAGCTCTCAACTGCGTCCCTCGTTTACTTCTCGCTCTTTTTCTTCGCTGAGACACAGCGAGAAGAACGAGCGAGAAAAAAACGAGTGAAACTTCAAAGATTCGGAGGCAGGTACGTCAGACTCGCTCGATTCGACTCTTCCGAGCCATTTTCCGCAGAACTTTGACAACTGCTCCATCATTGCAGCCACTTGCATGAGCGTGACGCAGCGCGCGCCGACGCGAATGCGCGACCGCCACGCGACCGCGATCCAGGTAGCGTACGACAGCGAAAAGAGAGAGAGAGAGAGTGTGTGTGTGTGCCGACGCATGTGGAGTTACTCACGCGCCTGGGCTGGGCAGGCGGCGTTCCGGGGCTTCCGCACCCGCCGGCGCGTCGTTTGGGGCGTGCGCGCGCAACTCGAGGCGCTCGTGGACGAGCTGCAGCGCGACGCGCGCGTCGCCAGTTTGCTGCTGCTGCCGGGCAACGCGGCGGCGGGGGCGATGGCGGCAGTCGCAGACGTCGGCAACGTGCGGTGGCTGGCGGACGGCGAGCGGACGCGGCGCCTGCACCTCCCGCGCTTCGATGACCGCGTCTTCGGCGTCGCCTTCTCGTTCCCGCCGCCGCCACCGCCGCCGCCGTTGAACGAGTCAGTAGGTGGCAGTGACACGGTCCGTTGTCATGACGCTGAAGGCGAAGGCGAGCCGACCCAAGCAGCGTCAGCTGACAGCGACGAGCTCGCCGAGGCTGCTTGGAGCGAGTCACCGCACCAAGCAGAAGTAGCAGTTGAAGAAGAGGAGGAGGAGCTCGTGCTGTTTGACGCCGACAGCGGGAGCCTGAGCTCCAGTGGCGCTAGTGCAACTCTGGTCGACGAGACGTCGTCTCAGTCGAGTGAGCAGCAGGAGGCGGAGGAGGAAGTTCCGACTCTGGTCGAGGCAGCCGCGAGTGGCGCTGCTGCAGCCCCAGCGAAGCCCGCAGCAGCTGCTCCGACCGACGCCGCGCTGACGGTCGAGGCGATCCTGGCGACGCACTCGCGCGAGGAGATCCTGCTGGAGCTCGAGTGGGCGAAGCAGGCGCTGCGGGAGCGGCGGAAGGTGCGTCTCACGCTCAGGCGACGGCGGCGACGCAGCTGCGGGGCTGACGGTTGTGTGGACATCAGTATCTCCAGAGCCGCCCGAGGCGAAACGTGTGAGCTGTCGAGCGAACGACACGCGTATACTTTGTAGCGCAGCGCTCGTCCGCCGCCTCCGTCTCCTCCTCAGAACTGGAGCTCGTGCACGCGGTCGTTCTTCGTGAGCGAGAACTTGGCGTTCAGGTACGCGTGCAGGTACGGCTCGTCCTGGAGCTTCTTCATGAGCGCGGCGTCGACGGCCTTCTGGTCCTGCTTGCGCTGCTCGCTGACCGCCGGCGCCTGTCACCGCCCGCCAAGAGAGAGAGAAACACACACACACAGCAAAGCCCCGTCCCTGAGTGTGAGTTGTGGGAGCTTTTGTGGACAGCGATCCCAAGCGCTGATAGAGTGCACCGCCCGCGCGACCACCACGCAGCAAGGGACAACAAGCAGCAGCAGCAGCGAGGAACGTACGCTGGCGGCGGACTGGGCGAAGAACTGCGCCTCCTTGGCGTCCTTCTTGGCGGGCTTGTCCCTGGCGAAGTACGAGTCGTCGATGGCCGGCAGCGCGACGTCCGATAGGTCGACCTTCGTGGACGTCGCGATCACGAACGCCTGGTTCACGCGGCGCAGCGGCACGCCGTTGACCTTGTACGGCCCCGTGACGAGCAGCGTGCCGGACGGCAGCTGCTTGAGGAACACCACGCGCTTGCCGCGGAAGCGCCCCGAGAGCAGGATGAGCACCGTGCCGGGCGTGATCGACTTGCGCAGCTTGGCGGTCTTGACCGAGTTGCGCGCCGTCTTGGCGGACGGCAGCCGCTTGGGGATGTAGTCGGCCGGGTACCACTTCTTCGCCGCCGCGCCGCTCGCATCCGCCGCCACCTTCGCGCCGCCGCCGCTTTCGCTCTTGGGCCTGTGCGCGAAGCGGCCGTTGCTGCGCGCGAGGCTGTTGGCCGCGATCGCGTTGATGCCGCGCGCGAGCTCCACGTTCTGGCGCTTCCCGCCGCCCTCATGCTGCTGCTGCTGCGCTGTCATCGCGACGTTCTTGCTTGACTTGGAAACTGTATGCGCAAGGGAGGGCCACCATGCGCCACACTGCGCCACACCACGTACTAATTCCCACAGAGAGCGCATCAATCAATCATCGAAAATGGTGCTCGTCATGCGCCTCGCGAGGACGCGCTCGCTGCTGCTGCTGGCGTCGCCGCGCGCCGCGTTCTCGTCGGCCGCCAGTGCGACTGCGACCGGCGGCGACGCGGCTGCAGCTGCAGCGCCGGCAGTCGTGCGCACGCGCTACGCGCCGAGTCCGACGGGCTACCTGCACCTCGGCGGGCTGCGCACGGCACTCTTCAACTACCTCTTCGCGCGCAGCGCCGGCGGGCAGTTCCTGCTGCGCATCGAGGACACGGACAAGGCGCGCGCCATGATGCTCGATGGGAGGAGGCAGCAGGCGGCTGACGCGTGCTCGTCGCATCCACACAGACGCGGCAGGTGGAAGGCTCGGTCGAGGCGCTCATCAACAGCCTCAAGTGGTGCGGCGTCGAGGAGGACGAAGGTGCGTCGCCTGTGTAATGAGAGAGCGAAGTATGGGGTATGGTGACAGCGGAGCGTGGGTCTGGGTGCAGGTCCGACGAAAGGCGGGCCGCACGCGCCGTACATCCAGTCGCAGCGCCTCGCGACGTATCAGGAGCACGCCGAGAGGCTTGTGGAGGTACGCGCGGTGGTTGCGTTATGGCGTATGGAGTGACCGAAGCCTCACAAGCTGCTGCTGTGCGTGTTGATGCTGCTGTCAGTGCGGACACGCCTACCGGTGCTTCTGCACCGCGGAGCGGCTCTCGACCCTGCGCGCCTCGCAGACGCGCAACGGCGAAGCCACGATGTACGACCGCGCGTGTCTCGGGCTGGCGCCGGAGGACGTCGCGGCCCGCGTCGCGCGCGGCGACCCGCACACGATCCGCCTCAAGATCCCGGCGGGCAAGACGGTCGTGAAGGACCTGCTGCGCGGCTACGTCCAGTTCGAGCACGCGGGCATCGACGACCAGGTGCTGATGAAGAGCGACGGGTACCCGACGTACCACCTCGCGAACGTCGTGGACGACCACGCTATGGAGATCTCGCACGTCATCCGCGGCGAGGAGTGGCTCCCGTCGACGCCGAAGCACGTCATCCTGTACAAGGCGCTCGGCTTCAAAGCCCCGCAGGTGCGACGACCTGGAGGAGTTCTGCACGAAAGGCGGTGGAGGAAGCGCGATCGGTGCTGACGGTCGAGGCTGCTGTCGTCGCTCTTCTCCCAGTTCGCGCACCTGGGGCTGCTGCTCAACGAGGACCGCTCCAAGCTCTCGAAGCGCCAGGGCGACGTCGCGGTCGAAGACTTCCGTGTACGTGCTGTGTGCACAGCGATACTCGTGTGGATATGTCGCGTCGCACTCACCACGATGTTCCGCAGGACAAGGGGTACATGTCGAGCGGACTGGTGAACTTCGTGGCGCTGCTCGGCTGGAACCCGGCGGGAGGCAACAACCAGGAGATCTTCGACATGGTGGAGCTCGAGAGCCATGTACGTTTGTCTGTCAGGGTCGACGGGGAGTGCGTCCACCCAGCTGCTGCGTATGGTATCGCTAAGCGAGCTCTTGTCTGTTCTTGCTGTCCGGTGGCAGTTCTCTCTCGAGAACGTCAACAAGGCGGGCTCGGTCGTGAACGTGGAGCGTCTGCGCTGGATCAACTCGCGTCACATCCGCGCCTTGTTCGCCGACGACGCAGTCTCGGGGCAGCGCAAGCAAGCGGTGATCGACGAAGTGCTGCCGTTCATCGCCACGTCGATCTCGAGCGACAGCGCGGAGAAGGAGCGTGTGCTGTCGGCGTTTGACGTCTCGTACATCTGGAGCGCGATGGACCTGATGAAGGTGAGTGGAAGCAGCTATCAGCCATGGCGGGAGGACACGCTTGGAACTCGTCCTAACCTCGCTCGCCGCCAGGAACGCGTGAGCGCCTTGCCCGAGTTCGGTCCGCTGTGCGTGCCGTTCTTCGTCGACCCGGACCTGACATCCCCTGAGGCGCTGGAGATGAACGCCAAGTACATTGGCGAGGACACCGGTGCGTGTGACTTGAGATGCTTCCTGTTCGGAGAATCGGCGATGAAGGCAGCTGACGCTCCTGCGTGTCTGCGGCAGACGCCATTGTCGCCGAAGTCGTGACCAAGCTGCAGTCGCTGGCGGACGACGCGTTCAACCCGGTACGTTCTCTTCGCTGTCATTGATTCGCTGTCTCGGACGATCTGGAGCGCTGCTCGCTCGCAGCTTCACGATCTCTCACGCTGGTGCTGTGTGCAGGACGACATCACGAAGGCGATCAAGGAGGTGGCCAAGAGCCGGAAGCTCGGCTTGAAGAAGTGCGTCGTCGGCCGCAGTCGCTCTCGAGCGACGTGGTTGCTGCTGGCTGTTGTCGCCCCACCCGCTCACGCTCGCGCTCCCTCACTCTCTTGCACGTTCATGACGTACAGGGTGCTCATGCCGATCCGCTACTATCTCACCGGCATGGAGGTCGGCGCCGGTCTCGGCGACACGATCAAGCTGCTTGGCCGCGACACTGTGCTGCGGCGACTGCAGCAGCGATCGTGAGGCAGCGACCGAGCGCATCATGGGCCACGCGCTCCTCGAGACTCGCCCTGACCCGCGAGTCCATCACGGTTCCTCGCGCACGTCAGCCACCCCGATGTGTGAGGAGAGCAACGAAATAGACGCACACGGCACTCGTGTCGTGATTCTCCACGCTCTGTCGGCAGTGTGAGTGCGACGTGCTGAGCCGCTTCCGAGCCGAGCAAGGGATCTCGCAGGTGGAGACGGTGTCTGTACACGTTCATTACCCCTTCCCACTCGCAGCGAAGGCTCGTCAGATCTTCCGCACAGTGAACGGCTTCCGCACCACGAACGCGCCGTTCTTGGACGTCGCCGGCTTGCGGCTCTGCACGCGCCGCACCAGCTTCTGCGCGCGCACCGCCGCCTGCGAGCTGAAGTTGCGCGCGACCTTCGCCGGCAGCACGACGTTCATAATCGCGGTCTTCTGTGGCGCCGTCGCCTTCTTCTGGCTGCGCTTGCTTGCCGCCGACGTCGGCTGCTGGATCGTGATGCGGATCTTCGACGCCTTGTCGTTCGAGCGCACGACCTTGCGCACCTTCGAGCTCGCGGCTGCGGGCGAAGCAACGACTGCGCTCTTCGTCTTGGCCTTGACCGCTTTCAGCTGCTGATTCAGCTTCGGTGGGTGCACAACGCGCGCGATCTGCTGCGGCGCCGCGTGCTGCTGCTGCTTCTTCTGCTTCTTCGAGAGCTTCTGCGCCGGCTGCTGCGACTGCTGGAGGACCTGCTGCTTCTTCGCCTTCTTCTGCTGCTGGGATGGCGACTGCGCAGTCACCACTGGCGTCGTTGCTGCTGCCTTCTTTGATGCCTTTGGGGCAGCTGACGCTTTGCTCTGCTTGTTCGCGTTCGTGTTCGCATTCGCAGCTTTCTTCCCCGGGACGGTCGTCGGCGCGGGCTTCTTGCTCTTCTTCGCGGGTTTCCCGTTCTGCGCAGCGCCGCTGCCGGCGCTTTTGCTCTTGTCGGCGAGCGCCGGCAGTCCGCGGTTCTTGTTCACGAGAGCGCTGCGCTTCTCCGCCTGTTTGGCTTGCTGCTGCTGCTGCTGCGCTGGCTGCTTCTTGTGCTGCGCCGCCGTCGTCTCTTTCTTCACCGACTCGTGCTTCTTGTCCTTCTTCACCTCTTTCTTGCGCTCTTTGATCAGTTCGTCTGCACGCGTCGAGCGAGACGGGTGGGTGGGCAACGTATACATCGGTGGTCAGTGTCCTCGGTCCGAAGCTGCAGCAGAGGGGCGTCACGACTGCCTCGTACCGAGCGAGAGCTCCAGACGCGCTTCGATCGACGACGCGCGCGGACTGATGCTCGAGCCGAAGGACGCGAGGGTCGCGGCACTGGCGGTCGGCGTGCTGGGTGGGAGGAGTGCGATCGTCTGCGTGCTCATGGCGGAAGCGGTGCACGAGCTTGGCGGGGCTTGAGAAGCTTTTCGCAAAATGAGATCCTTCTGGCACAAGAAACAAGCAGTAGTGACGAAATCAAGGTAACTCAGTACCTACCTCGTCTTCGTCACTACTGCTTTTCTTGAAGAGTGTGTCCAAAGGGGTAGGGTGCCGAGATTGATATAAGGAATTGTAAGCTTTTGCCAACAGTCAACCATTGGTCAGAATTGAACAGATCACGTCCATTCCCAACACGTGGGCAAAACCATACATTTTTTAATATAAAATTTGGTACCCTAAACCTAGCGTATCCTAAATTTTACAATAGACTGTAACGCTTACTTCACTTACGAGAGTTACGAAATCTTCTAGATTTTGCATTTAACGTAAAGTGCAGGAGTTTGTGTATTTAACGTGTTATTAATTATTTTTGGACCGTAACTCTTTCTGAAAGCCAAACAAAAATATATGAAAGGGACAAGTCAAGATTTGTATTCTCAGGAGTTCCTTAGAGCTGACAACTGCGCTTTTGCGTGAGCAACGACGTGGACCTGGCTCGGGAGGAGGGATGCTCGGACGCAGCTACTGGTTCGATGTGGAGGCGTTCGCGGCCGACGCTTTCTCGGTCGCGGCCTTCCTCGAGGACTGCCGCGCGCGCAGCCCGATGGAGACGGTGCACCAGGACCTGCGGGACTTCCAGACGTCGCTCGAGAACCAGGTGCGCGTGTCATCGCGGCCCTCTCGTCGCGTCTCACGCTCCTCTCTCTCATGCACTCCCTCGACTGGTATGTGCGCAGCTCGTGACGATCATCAACGAGGACTACGCCGAGTTCCTGCAGCTCTCGTCCAAGCTCAAGGGTGTGGACGAAGCGGTCTCCTCCGTGCGCCAGCCGATCCTCGCGATCCTCAAGCGCGTCGACCTCGTGCACCAGACGATCGTACGTCTGTGCGAGTGCGTATGAGAGACGCTGTGCGCGCCGCATTGCGCGGTGCTGAGCTAAACTGTATTGTCACGCATGCTGGAGCAGAGCCAACTGCAGAACAAGGTCCACTCGCAGCTCAAGACGTTCGACGACCTGCGCGAGCGAGAGCGCGACCTCCTGCTCAGCATCCGGTTCGTTGACAGACTGTCGGCACTCTGGGGATCTATGCGCGACGCCGAGCGCGTGAGCGAGAGAGAGAGCTGCTAAGGGGACTGAACGTGTGGCTGCAGGGTGTCTGAGCGGCTGCTTCTCGTTGAAGAGCTCCTGGAGATCGTCAGTCCGCTCGACGAGGATGACGAGGCAGTCGGCGCTGCTGCGTCAGCTGTCGCCAAGAGCCCCAGCAGAGGCCGCCGTCTTCAGCACTCAGAGAGTACGTTCAGCGACACCGAGGACGACGACGACGACGGGTTCGACAATTTCGACGAGATCAGAGAGCAGACGACCAGTGACAGCAGCGCCACGGAGACGTGCGCGCGGCTCGAGCGCGCGACGCAGAACCTGGTCGAACTCGAGCTGGAGTTCGACGAAGGCGCGGACATCCCCACGATCCAGGTACGCGGAGAAGGCTTCGACGTACTTGCTCTCATTCCATTGCGCTGACGGGGGCTAGCTCGACGTGATCACAGAGAGAGGAGAAGCGCCTTGCAGTGATCGAGGAGACCCTGCTGCGGCGTCTGGAGACCGAGTTCGCGACCGAGATCTTCCCGGACACGTTCTACAACCGCGAGCACGCGATCAGCGCCACGACGCTCAGCTACCTCTTGCGCGCGTATGTGAACCTGCAGAAGAGTC
The DNA here is from genome assembly GCA_023334215.1 of Globisporangium cystogenes. Classification (NCBI taxonomy): domain Eukaryota; phylum Oomycota; class Peronosporomycetes; order Pythiales; family Pythiaceae; genus Globisporangium; species Globisporangium cystogenes. The sequence goes on along the minus strand of JAASGM010000025.1, from coordinate 7,867 downwards.
ACATCCCGGAAGAGATGATCGGCAGGCTGCTTGTGCTGCCGTTTGCAGAGGAGAACGTGACGCGCGGGAAGCTCGACGGGCGCGTGCGCGGCTCATGCGAAGGCCTGCAGCAGATCTACGACGAGGTTCTGGACTTCATCGCGAACAAGTTCGGCGAGATCCTGGCGCTGCCTGTGTGCCAGGGCGAGAGCAAGTGCTCGGTGGATCTGCTGGGCAACGCGATCTGGCGGCCGTTGTTCGACATCCTCGTCACGAAGCACAGTATCATCTTCCAAGCCGCAGACCCGGACCGGTTCCACCGTAGCTACACGCAGAGCATGCAGTTCCTCGCGAAGGTCGAGGAGCAGTTCTGCGCGACCGAGTCGATGAAGACGCGCTTCCGCTCGCACGAGAGTGTGGTGGAGTTCAAGGAGAAGTGGAACATGGAGGTGTACTTCCAGCTGCGAGTCGCGCAGTTGTCCGCGTCGCTCGAGAAGGCGTTCGGCGTGAAGCGCGTCGAGCAGAACCCGGACTTGTCCCTCAGCGGCGTACGGTTCCTGTTCGAAAGCTCGTCGGTGCTGTGGCAGGCGCTCCAGGACTGCTGGTCGGAGCGAGTGTTCCTGCAGCCGCTCGTGCCAGGCTTCAGCAAGCTTTGCATGCAACAGCTGCTGTTCTACATCGAGATCTGGAGTGCTCCGCTCGCGGACGCTGCGGCTCAGCTCAAGAGCGGCGCAAAAGTCGACTTCAGCGCGCTGCCGCTCTACTTTGTTGAGAACGAGGAGGACATCGTGTGCGCGGGCAGCGACTTCCACATACTCCATGAGAAGGTGGGTGGTGGATCTGTCGGGATGCAAGTGGCTGCGGTGTTTGGCGCCACGACTCAACTGTCCGCGTGTGTCATCATGTGCTCGATGTGTTGCTACGCTCAGATTACGAGCGAGTTGCTCCCGATAGTGTCCGCGCGCGTCGAGCCGTTCGTCGACTCCCCCGCCGAGTTCGTGAGCGAGTTCTTCGAAGAGGTGCGTTGATGCTCGTTGCAGTCACTGTGTCGGCAGTTGGGCTCACGACTGTGCGGCTCTGGCTGCAGCCCTTGGCATCTCTCGAGGAGATCGAGACGAGTTGCTGGACTGCGGCGGCGGTCGTGGTCGCGGAAGAGTGCAAGAAGGTGCTTCCAGCACTGCGGTACGTGTGTGTGTGTAGTGGTTTGTGCTATCGTACACGCGGCTGTGCATCGAGCACGAACTGAGCATGGGCATGGGCTTGCATCCAGAACCGTGAAAGGACAGTACCAGATGACCAACAAGCCGCCGCCAACGGCGCCGTCGTCTTACGTGGCGAACATTGTCAGGTGTGTGCACTGTGGAAGGTTACTAGTTGCGTGAACGAACACTCACACTTCCTGTGTGAATGCGCCTACTACGACGGATGGCGCGCAGTCCGCTCGGAGAGTTTGTCGGCAAGTGGGGTGTGCACTTTGCCGGAGCGAGCCGGCAGCAGCTCTTCCAGTCGATTCTGGACGACGTGTGCGAGCTGTACGGCTCGCTGTCAGCTGAGCTGCTCAAGTCTGCGCAGGAGCTGGAGGAGTCGCTCAAGAGCCGCAAGATGCAGCGCAACGTGGCGGCGTCGCTCGCGTCCGAGTCCTCGGTCTCGGACACGGACAAGATGCGCATGCAGCTCCGCCTCGATCTCCATGAGATGCAGCGGTGCGTGCGTGTGCACGCTTCTGGTTGCGACTCGTGATGCTGATGGCTGAACATCGAGTGATGTGGTGTGGCTGGTGTCGTGTCCACAGGCAAGTGCTGGAGTTGGACTTCCAGGTCGAGTCGTGTCCAGCGTTCAGGCGGGCGTTGGCGAGTCTGTCGTGAGTGCGCTTTGTGCAGATACGAGTACACGAGAGAGCGTAGCGCTTGCTTTGAATCGTCACCAGCCAGCAGCAGCTCCTCCATCCAAGTCGAGTTAGTGCACGACGAGGTCGTTTTGTTCTCATGACCTGTTACTCGCCATGCGTCTTCGCTTGATGTTTGTATGCGAAAGTCGAATGCGTCTCATTCATTTCCTGCCACAGACTTGCAAGTGCCAGGAGCAATGATGACGCACTGGAGCGCGGCGGCGCCGCTCTGGTCCTGGGGGCTCTCGCTCGCGCTCGCGACGCTCTCGCTCTGGAAGCTCTACGACCTCGCGGACGCAGCGCGGTGTACACGGCGCCCCAAGTCGGCCAAGCGCACCTACAAGCGCGGCTTCACGGGGCTCGTGGGCGACACGCCGCTGCTGGAGCTCTCGAGCCTCTCGCGCGCCACGGGCTGCACGATCCTCGTGCGTGAATGATATCAAATCCTGTCTTTGGCAGTGCGGCGAGTGATGACTGGTACTGTTGCATACGAGCGCAGGCGAAGGCGGAGTTCCTGAACCCCGGCGGCAGCTCGAAGGACCGCGTGGCCAAGGGCATCGTCGAGGACGCCGAGCGCCGCGGACTGCTGCGCGAAGGCGGCACGATCGTCGAGGGCACGTCCGGCAGCACTGGGATCAGCCTCTCGCTGGTCGCACGAGGTCCGTCGATTGCTGTGGCTGGGTGATGATGGTGCGAGGAGCTCAGCTCGACCTCTTTCGTGATGCGCAGCTCGCGGGTACTCGTGCATCATCGTGATGCCGGACGACCAGGCGAAGGAGAAGGGCCAGCTGCTCGAGCAGTTCGGCGCGCAGGTGGAGTTCGTCAAGCCCGCGTCGATCGTGAACGCGAAGCACTACGTGAACGAGGCGCGGCGTCGCGCGAAGGCGATCGAAGGTGCGGCGCTGCCGCCTGACCAACAGGGTATAGCTTGGTGGGGGAGTGACCAGGAAGTCGTCGCCTTGCAGGTGGGTACTTTGCGAACCAGTTCGAGAACACGGCGAACTTTGAGACACACTACTCGACCACGGGACCGGAGATCTGGCGCCAGACCGGCGGCGACATCGACGCGTTCGTCATGTCCTCGGGTATGTTTGGTGCTCAGTGTGGTGCTCAGTTGCATCACGTTGATCAAGAGCTGGTGTGACGACAGGAACGGGCGGCACGATCGCTGGCGTCTCGACGTACTTGAAGGAGCAGAACCCGAACGTCCGAGTGTTCCTCGCAGACCCGCCAGGCTCGAGCCTGTACAACAAGGTGAGTGTGCGTGTGTATGAAAGAGGTGGAGTGGTGTAGGCACGAAACTCAGGACCGTTCGGTGTCGATCTTGCGCCTGCCCGTGACAGGTTCGCAGCAACGTCTGCTACACGCCGCAGCAGGCGGAGGCGAAAGTGCGGCGCCACCGGTACGTTGTTGCTCGTGACTGGTGGTGCACTCGGTGACGCGCATACTCGCTTGCTTACCCACCGCGCGCTTCGATGTGTTGACTACCAGCTACGACACGATCGCCGAGGGTGTGGGTATTGACCGGTTGACGGAGAACTTCCTGTGCGCCAAGATCGACGACGCGTTCCTCGTGCCGGACGAGGAGACCGTGGAGATGTCGCGCTTCCTGTTGCGCGAGGAAGGGCTCTTCGTGGGCAGCTCGAGCGCGCTCAACTGTGTCGCGGCCGTGCGGGCGGCGCGGCAGCTCGGCCCCGGCCACACTATCGTGACGATCCTGTGCGACTCGGGACAGCGCCACCTCACCAAGTTTTGGAGCGACGACCACCTGCGTGGGCACTGGGGTCTCGGTGCGGCGGCCGCGCACCTCGAGTTCCTCGAAGGCTCGGATGGACAACCTTGAAGACGCATCGTTCACACATCGTTGTCCGCGCTCCGACAAGGTTGTCCACAGGTGGCCATGGTCGCTGAGACTGCAGCGCTGAACTCAGTACCACAGCTCCAGCACACAAGGTCGAACTCGTTTTTGCAGTCACAGGTGGACCTATAATAGGTTCATCATAAAAAAACATACTAATGTAATCTCTGGTTCCTCGATGTCCTGTTCGGATCGCACGATTTGGTCTCGACCTGTCCCTTTCGTCGAATTCATGTTGATTAAATTTGAACAGGACAGTCGACGGGCGTGTTGAGCAAAAAAGAACAGGACATGACAGGTTACGACCCGGTTACGGACCGGACTCCAATATATCGAAAGATAGACACATATAGCTTGATTTAGGTTGCTGAACCAAAATGACCACAATTTTGTGAATATAATGTATTCACAAAATTGTAGTCGCTTTGGTCATTTAACGAAGTAATAGAGATCGTTATATTTGTTTGAATTCGTCCTATATTCGTATTCGTTGCGTTCACCAGAGTCCTTCGGAGTTTCTCGTGTCAGTGAACTACAGGTAGTAACGGCAAAATGTCCCCGCCCACAAACACGCCCACTCAAAATGGTGGCTTTCGCTTAACTATTGAAATTGACAAATACACTTTTAACCAATCATAGAGCGTCAATATTGGTTGGATGAGAAGTGTCAGTGTGAGGTGTGCTTGCTTCATTCAAGTCAATTCATTAGCTATGCCTACAGCCACGAACATCAACACGCAGAAGCAGCGGTCGCATACAGTTGCTCGGAAGCTCGAGATCGTCAAGACCGCATAAGAGAATGGTATTCGACAGGCGGAAAGCAGGACCGGCATCCCTCGTCGTACCGTCAGAGGGTGGATGACGACGGTTAACAAGTTGCGAGCGCACGCTGGATCCAAGAAGAAGAAGACAGTGGGAGGACAAGGACGCAAAGACATGACCCCCTTCACAAAGGAGCTCGTCACTTTCATGAAGGACACAAGGCGCGACGAGGAGGTAAGCAACTGAATGTACTTTCTGCATGCTGTTCGATTGAAGTGTTATTGCTCATAACCAACTTTATGCTGACTCACCTGACACTGTTCGATACTGACCGACTTCAACTTGGTTGTTCGGATTGTCAGGTTCTCGCGACGAGAAGCCTCGTCAACTTCATCCGCCTGCACCACAGCGACTGGCTCAAGACCTACATGGACGACAAGGCGAGTAGCGAGAGCGGCTACACCGCTGTCTACCGACTCTGCCAGCGCTTTGCCAGGCGCCACGGCTTCTCCCAGCAGACGGCGACGGAGGCCAATGCGACAGCGACGGAACTTGCGGCGGCGCAGAGCCTCTTCTGTTCGACGTTTTTGAGGGAGCGTGCTGTATTGGGTCCCCGTGGCATCCTCAACGGGGATGAGACGGGGACCTACTACGACATGCCTCCAACCAAGACGTGGAACGAAGTTGGCTCCGCGCCTCGGGTGATGGACTCTGTTCGTCACTCTGCAGCGGTACTTACAATCAGGGCAGACGGACTTCCGATTCTGTTCGTCGTCAAGGGTATCCCCGGTGGACCAGTTGAGCGGGAAGAACTTCCCCGCTACCCGATGAGACACGTCTACACCGTCCAACGCAACGCATGGATGGACACACGGGTGTGGGAGTACTACGTTATGTCTCTTCGTAGGTATAAGTTCAAATGTCCTTCGGTAGTTGTTCTCGATAACTTAAAGTGCTGTATATCAAAGCGTTCCGAGTTTATGCTCGAGATCGAGACGTGTTGAGCTATGGCAGCTTTACCGCCCAATAGCTCTCCGCCTGTCAACCCCTTGATGTTGGAATAATGGGTCCGCTAAAATGTAAGCTTCATCCTCAATGGCTAAGTGAATCTGACGAAGCCAAAACGTCAGCTGAGAAACGCCTGGCTATGATTGAGAGTACGATCAAGGCGTGGAATGAGATCACACCCGATGCATTTGTGAGCAGCTTCAGCAAGGCGACACCGTGTCCATCAGATATGACCATTTAACTTCAATTGTATACACTTCTTGTGACTATGCTTGTAATGCATTTAGTAAAATGATATATTGCTACCTGTTGATTGGCTGTTTAGCGTTCGCCTTTTGACCAATAAAACATGATGGGCGTGATTTGTAGTCAGACTCAATTGCTCCTCTTAACTATGACAGCGACCCATAAGTGATTGGCGCGGTTTTCCGTTATTACCTGTAATATAGCGGTCGACCCACACGCTGCCACAATAATATTGTCCTCTCCTGCTCGCTGCCATTATACACAGCCAGACAGACGGGTGCTTCTGAACCACGGATGAGAATAACTTCGCTGTGTCTGCTCCCTATAACAGCAAACCGAGATCACCTACACCAACAGTAGGCTCGAGATGTCTGCGACAAAAAGGTTGATGTTGCCCGCGATCTTTCATTTTCGCTGCTGACAGCGTTTCTGTGAAGGCTGGACTCACGCCGTGAAATTCACTAGTGTCCTCTGGGACAAGTTCGATGGGGCACTGATGAAGAGAAAACAAAACTATCCAGGCTCGTGGAATACCGGCGAAATGAGCTTGTAGCTGCAATTGCGACTTGCCGACCCACTTAAAAGATATCCGACGACGCGCGACAGCAGCAATGCAGTCCTCTTGCCCACGAGCGGTGGCAGCGCGGCCCTCGAGCTCATGTGCTGTGCTACCAACTCCGTATTTTTGTGAGCAGCAGGTTGTGGGACAAAGTCATTACCTCGCTCGAAGACGGTTGACCCTCGATGGTGAGCTGTGAATGTCGAGGAAGGCTCCTTGCAATTACATATATATACTAGGCGGTAGTGTGGGGTATAAGCGCATCAACGACGAATCGACATATATACTTACACATCCGACAGATAATAAGAAACGCGGCCACCGATTGGCGACGATTTTTGTGTCTTTACAATTACACAGTTTGAAGGACCGGTATTGGTCATAATATATTGACATTTGCTGTATGGTTAGTTAGTCCATACAAGGTGGCGCAAGTTTCGCCGTCAATCGAAGTGACTACGGTTGGCACGATGACACGTACAAATGATGCCGCTATTTTGGATGGTTCGGTGTTTGAATACCGCGACTGAGGCGTATGTGCGATTGGGACGAGTTTAATCATCCTCGATTATAAGTAGTTAGTTTTGAACCAGATCGTATCAGCCGCGAGCAGATTTGTGCGATGCGCTATCGGCCGGTAAAAATACATTGTATGACGGGACACACAGCACCTTGCGTGAGGAAGCGTGTGAACGCTGTGACCGAGGTCACGTGTACTTGCAGGCCAGCAAGTACAGTCGCTTGGGCGACGAGGTGTGCTCGAAGGGGTGAATACCAAACTGAATACATTTGGTTGGTTATCTGCCCGCGATCCCTCTTGGCTATACTAACTCCTAGATAACTCCAACCCGGAGTCAGTTCACTGACTGTGAACTGCCCACAGCGCGTAAATACCTATTTACGCGCTGTCCCGTGTCCGCAAGGCCACTGCGGAACACCTTGGCGACTTGTGTGTTCCACACCAAGCCGCCAGCTCGTGTGGACCACACGAGCCTGTGTAGTGGGTGGGGACCACCCCGTTACACATTGAGCGGCAAAAGCTGGTAATATATGGATGAAAATCGGATACTGCAACTTTCCACAGGTTCGCTTCGATTGTAAAGCCGCACAGAGAGAAAAAACGTAATTGACTTCGCGGTTGCTCAGTGTAGAATGCAGTCAACTGCGTGGCCATCCTGTAACCGCGTACACCACAGTACCGCAGGGCAGTAGAGAGGAAGCGTGCACGAGCACCTTCTCCGAGGACTTCAGTCACAATGACGGAAAACGAGGTGTTGAGTTCAAAAACCAAGAGTTTTATTTATCTTAAGACTGTTGCTTAGGCAGTCAGTGCGAACCTCTTAGGTTTTGTATGCTAAAACTACATCTAAGATGTTCTAAAATATGAATGGGTGTGAGAGTCCCTTCAACTCTTTGACTGTAATTGTGCTAATTGATAGCCAATCGGAAGACTGCACAACATTGCTGGTCTTCAAGTTTTTGCTACTACTAGGATGGATGAGTTCTTTTAAAGAGGAGAACAAGAGCTGGTATATATCACATATCACATTTTGAGTGTAATCCCGAG
>JAASGM010000249.1:0-27067 GCA_023334215.1 Globisporangium cystogenes | reverse complement strand
GCCGATCACACTCATCTCGTGACTGATCACCACTGCAGCAACAGGCAGCCATGCAAACTGCAGCGAGCTCTCGGGACGCCTTGCAGGCCGCCGCCTTGCATGCCACGAGACGATCGACAAGCAGCAGTTAGGCAGATCGCGACCGAGGAGGAAGACGAGCACTCGCGAGCGAGCTTGCGTTTCTTAGCGCAGTCGAAACATCCAAGCTCAGAAGCATGTCAAGGCACTCCGAACTGACATTGAGTCGTGTCGGACATCGGACATCGGACATCGGCAAGTGGGACTCGAGTGGACAGATGCGTGTCATAGCCGAGAGGAGAGGAGACACCTCCTCGTACCTCTCGATCGCCAGCGCGCACCCGAGTGAGTGCTCTTCTCTCCGCGACGCACTCTTCTCGCTGACCTCTCGCTCCACTCGCGATCATCCAGCAAACCACACCACACGCACCGCTCACTCGACAACTTGGCGAGTCACGAGCAGCACGCAAGCAGCACCGCAGCGCCACAGCACCGATGACTCCGGACCGAGACAGCATCACGATGCTCGGGATCCCGTCGCCCGGGTTCGCGCCGCAGAAGACGGTCGACAAGATGCGCGGGCTCGACGACCTGTACGAGGGCGGCGCGCTGCGCGACGGCGGCGCCGCGAACCTCTTCAGCCGAGACTACATCGGGCTCGTGGCGCAGTACGCGGCCGTGGGGCTCGTCGACGGCGTCCTCCCGGGCGTCATCTACCCGTTCATGCAGGTGTACCTGAACCTGAACGGGCGGCAGATCACGACCGCCATGACGCTCGTGCAGCTCGCATGGTCCTTCAAGGTCTTCTACGGCATGCTCTCCGACTGCTTCCCGATCAACGGCTACCGGCGGCGGCCGTACATGGTCATCGGCTGGCTCCTCGCGATCGCGATGCTCGTCGTCATGGCGAGCACGCCCGTCGGCAAGCCGTACTACCTCGACCCGGCGCTGCGCGACATCCCGGACAGCAACCTCACCGCGGCGCAGCTCGCGTTCATCAACGCGGACGCGACCAAGAACCCGAGCAAGTACCTCGTCCCGATGATGCTCTGCGCCTTCGGGTACCTGCTCGCCGACGTGAGCGCCGACGGCGTCGTGGTCGAGCTCGCGCAGCGCGAGCCGCTCGCCGTGCGCGGCACGACGCAGTCCGTGATCTACGGCACGCGCACCGTGTTCAACATCATCGCGGCCTTCGTCGTCGGCTTCGGCATGAACGGCGTCGACTACGGCGGCCAGTTCGGCTTCTCCGTCTCGTTCCCGATCCTCATGCTCATTCTCGCGGTCGCGCTCGCGCCGATGGTGCCGATCTCGTGGTACCTCATCCGCGAGGAGCGCGTCGCGCGCGTGAACCTGCGCGCGTACGTGCGCAGCCTCTGGCAAACGCTGCAGACGCGCGCGGTGTACCAAGTGATCGCCTACACGATGCTCTCGGGCATCTTCTCGCGCTTCTCGTACGTGGCGCGGTCGCCGATCCAGTCGATCTGGGTCCGCGTCGACCCGATCACCGAGAAGCTCGCGAACCTCGCGTACAACGCGCTCTTCGCGACCGCGATCTGGGTCACGGGCAAGTACGGGCTGCACTGGAGCTGGCGGCGCGTGCCCGTGTACACCATGTCGGCGTTCGTGGCGCTCGACGCCACGTGCACGCTGCTGACGGTCTGGGGCGTCGTGCGCGCGCCGTGGTTCTGGTTGCTCGTGCCGGTCCTGGAGCAGGTGCCGTCGGGCATCAGCTTCATGGTCGGCACGTTCGTGATCGTCGAGCTCTCGAGCGAGGGCCACGAAGGCGCCATGTACGGGCTGCTCACGACCGTGTACAACCTCTCGGCGCCCGTGGCCGCCGTGCTCACGATCTACTTTGGCTCCGTCTTCGACCTCTCGAACGCGCGCATCCAGGACGACTCGCGCGAGCTCCGGTGGGACCTCACGCTCACGCTCACGGTCATGTACACCGTGAACCTGCTGTCGCTCGCGTGGCTCGGGCTGCTGCCGCGCCAGAAGGAGGAGACGCAGATGCTCAAGCGCCTCGGCGGCTCGAGCTACTTCATGGGCGCCTTCACGCTCGCCTACCTGCTCTTCGCGCTCGGCTGGTCCGTCACCATGAACCTGCTCGGCAGCTTCGACGCCACCGCGTGCCTGAAGATCGCTGGTGGGGATGGCTGCTGAATATATTACGTTTGTAATCTTGTCCAATGCCATATACAAACATCAAGCTTGGCTTTCGACATATCCACACAAGTAGTGCGACCAGTTATTATGTACTGCTAACTAGCAAGCAGGGATGGCGAGTGACGCGACGGCCAAGAAGCGCCCGCGCGGCGACCTCCTCGCGTCGCTCGACGCCGCGTTCGCGGCCAAGCCGGCGGCGGCAGCGTCCAAGTACACGGCGCAGGCGGCGCAGGCGCAGGCGCAGGCCAACAGCCAGCAGGCGTATCTGCACACGAAGCGCAAGAAGAAGAGCAAGAGCGGCGCCGGAGGCCGTGGGAATGGCGCCGCTGCTGCTCCTGCTGCAGGCGGCGGCGGCGGTGGCGATCAGCAGCCCAAGCAGCAGCCCAAGCAGCAGCCGCCGGCAGATCCGCTCTACGGGAAACTCAGCGTCGACCTCCTGCGCGTGGGGCTCAAGAACTGCTCGCTGGTGCGTGACGACGTCGCCGCCTTCTCTCTCTCTCTCTCTCTCTTAGAAACATGCAGCTGACAACCGAGCGGACGGCGCAGCTGCCGCAGGCCAAGACGCTCAGCCGCCAGTACGTGCTCAGCGCGACGCTCAAGAGCTACCTGGACGCGGCGACGCAGTGCGGCGGCGGCAAGAACGTCGACGCGGCGGCCGACAAGCTCAAGAACAAGGTTCTCCAGCTGGACAACCCGGTCAAGTCGACCGACAAGGCCACGCTCGCGCTCGGCAGGGTGCAGGCGCAGACCGCGAAGCTCCTGAGCGCGCGCCGGCGCCGCCGGCTCGGGCTGCACCTGCTCAAGGGCGAGATGCCGTTCAGCGACGCCGAGCAGCTCTGCGCGATCTGGCGCCGATACGCGCGCGACGTGCTCGCACTGGATGGGTGTGTAGCGGGCCGGCCTATCGGACGGCGCCTCCGTTTGACTCTGGACTGACAGCCGCGTGCTTCCTTCTCCAGCGGAGGAGACCCGGCAGCCGACGAGGCCGCGCAGAACCTCCGCGTGCAGGCGAAGTTCAAGGCGCTGGAGCTCTCCGGTTGCCCCGTCGAAGGTGCCGCTCGCTGCCGCCGTGTCGCTTGCGTGGCCGAGCCAAGCTGACGCTCTGTGTGGCTGTAGTGGTTCGGTCGCGAAACCCGTGCGTCGTCGGCGTGTCCGGCGTCGTCGTCTCGGAGAAGCAGCACGTGCTGCAGCTCTGCACGCCCGCCAACAAGATCATCAGTGCGTCATCCGTGGGAGGACATTGGGTAGTGCGCAAGAGTGCGGTCGCTGACGCGCTTCTTGGTGGCTGCGCAGCACTGCCGAAGCTCGGCTCGCGTTTCCGCGTGGCACTGGACGACTCGCGCGCCGTGCTCGTCGACGGCGCGTGGCTGCAGCAGCGCTCCGTGAACTGACGGCCGTCACAAGCTGGTGCTCTTCGAATGAAACCCCTCCTTTGCCTTGCGAAGCGGCGCTGATCGGCCAGTCTCCGATTCGCCTCGTGCTGCGCAGGTGTTGCTGCTGCGGCTGCTGCCTGTGCGTGTGGAGAGAAGCTCCTGACTGACAGCGCAGGTGTAAAGTGAGAGAGAGAGAGACGATGCAGGTGCCGGGCGGTGCCAACCAGGCGAACGCGGTGGCGCCGGTGCGCGGCACGCGGCCGGACAACGACGCAGACGGCGGCCCCTCCAAGCAGCCGGCGCGCGGCGCACCACAGGCCGGCGAAGTCACGACGCGCATGCGCTCGCCGTCGACGACGTCGTCCTCGTCGGTGCTTCGCGCGCTCCACATCGAGTACTTCGAGCCGCCGCGGCCGTCGATCGTGCAGGTCGTCGTCACGCTCGTCGCCTACTTCTTCCTCGTCACGGACATCCCGCGCGCCGGCTCGAGTGTCGACGAGCTCCCGTACAAGCAAATCGAGCCGAACGTGTACTCGATGTACGGCCCGACGGTGCTGCCGACGACGACGCTCGTGCGGGCGGTGAGTGCGGCGGACCCGACTAAGTTCACCGTGACGAGTCCGACCGACGCCGCCGGCGTCCCGACCGCGAACTTCAAGTTCGCGACCTCGTCGTACGGTCTGCGCACGATTCTCGCGGAGCGCGTGGCGTCGATGGAGTGGCCCGCGTGCGTCCACAGCTACGACGCGTCGTGCGCCAGCCTCTTGGCGCCGGAGCTCGCGTTCGAGATGCTCGAGAGCCTCGTCGGAACGATCGTCAGCAACGCGAACGGCACGACGTCGTACAAGACCATGGGCGACGTGACGCAGTCGACGCTCGGCGCGCAGTACAGCGAGCTCAACGGCTCGACCGTGATCACGCGCGAGTACCTGAGCACGCTGCCGCAGCGCACGCGGTTCGTGATCCGCGCCAAGGCGCGCTGGATCGACGGCGCGAGCAACTTCCTCTCGCACTACATCCTCGACCAGAAGTACTGGATGAGCACGTGGGCGACGTACTTCGACGACTTCAACGCGAGCAGCCCGGGCATGGACATCTGCCTCGACGACCTCGACCGGCCGCTCTTCTGCGAGAAGTCGTGGGCGGACTTCCGCCGCCTGGCCCCGGACGGCTCGCCCGGCGCCGCGATCGGCAAGATCTGGGACGACATCTCGGACAAGGCGGCCGCGCTCCAGCGGCGGCACCCGGCCAAGGCGCTCGACATGACGATCATCGAGACGGAGACGGACCCGCTGTCGCTGCTCGGCGGCGCGGTCGTGCTCGCGCACAAACTCTACAGCGTCGTCGTGGTCTACCGCGTGCGCTCGTGCGCCGCGGAGCTCGCGACGTGCCAGACGCTCGAGCTGCACGACGTGCGGTACGAAGGCAGCGTGCTGTACACGGACGCGATCGAGTGGCGGTACATCACCAAGACGATGCGGTACTTCGCGCAGGTGTACAACATCCTCCGGCTGCTCGGGCTCTGCACGGCGAGCTACGCCGCCGTGCGCGCGACGCGGGACGCGCACTCGCTCGCGTTCGCGGCGCGCGTCAAGAAGGCGCTGCTTATCCTCTTCGCGGTGCCGAGCCAGGTGGTGGTCTACGGGAGCTTCATCCCCGTGTTCGTGTACGCGGCGGCCCACGTGATCGACGGCGTGATCCTGTACCAGATCAACGACAACAAGATGCACTCGTTCGACGAGTTCTTCTCGAACCGGTTCGCCGACATGGTCGCACTCGTGTCGGTGCGCATGCGCAACGTGTGGGTCATCGCGCTGCTCGCGCGGCTCTTCGTGTTCGTGCAGACGTCCGGCGGCTGGACGCCGGCCAAGGGCGTCTCGGGCATCAAGGGCTTCCTCCTGCCGCTCATCTCGTGCGTCGCGATCGTGTTCGTGCTGCGCAGCACGTCGCTGCAGGACTCGCGCATCCTCGAGACGAACGAGGTCGAGCCCGCCGCGACGTTCATGTACATCCGCGCCGAGACGCTCGACACGTGGAAGATGAACGCCTTCGGGCTCTACAACGACTTCCTCTCGCTCGGGCTCACGACCGCCGCGTACATCGCGGCGTTCATCGCGCTCCAGCTCGTGCGCCGCTGCTACAACAAGCGCGACACGTCCAAGGAGTCGCTCTTCTTCGCCAACTCGGACGTGCCGTACGCGGCGGGCTTCCTCTGGGACCCGAGCTGCCTCGTCGTGTGCTGGGGCCACGAGATCTACGTGCCGCTGCTACGCGCCGTGGCGCCGGCCATGCTCGGCCCGGCGGCAGCAGCGAACGGAAGCCCCAGCAGCGGCGGCGGCAGCGCTGCGGGCGGCAGCGCGTCGGCGACGGGGCTCGCGCGGCGCGGCTCGAGCGTCGTGACGAAGGAGGTGGAGAACCGCTACGTGCTCATGAACATCGCGTTCTTGAGCGACCCGTGGAACTTCCTCACGATGAAGCTCGGCCACACGCGCATCCATCTCTTCGAGCTCATCTCGCTGCAGCGCAAGCTCCTGCACCCATACTCCAAGGCGCGCTTCCTGCGCGAGTACGAGATGAAGCCCGAGGACCTCGCGCTGCTCGGCACCTTCAACGTCAGCGACCTCGCGTGGGAGCAGGTCGTCACGTGCAGGTAGGTTCGTCGGCCGGCCGGCCGGTCGCCTCGAGTATCCAGCCGCCCGCGATCATCGTGAACCAGCGAGCGCGTCATGTTCACGAAGAGCTCCGATCGTCGCGATCCATGATCCTGCCGTGCTGCGACAGTTGCTCCTCTAATCAGGTGTTGGACTCCCTTGAGAATGTCACGCTCAGCCATCAAGTGTCGGACTCCCTTGAAAATGTCACGCTCAGCCACCTGACTTTTTTTCGCGATGGGTGTCACTATCGCCATTTGCCAATTGACCAAGCAGCAGCGCAGCAAGCGCGATGGCGTTCATCTCGGACATGTCGCTCACGTGCTGCAACGACCAGCAGTACCTCTCGATCTTCCTCATCGTCTGCTACGCGGTCGTGATCTTCAAGCTGTGCGTGCGCTGCTTCGAGAGCGCTTGTGTGGCGGACAGCCGAACTGACACTCGTGCAGGTGGCGCGTCTCGATCCTCCACCCGTTCAAGATCCTGTGCGTCGCTACTCTGCTGCTGGCGACTGCAGACGTGCTGGTGGCGGCCGCTGACGTAACGCTTGCGTGTCGGTCACCCTCAGCACCGTCTTCCTGCACGAACTCGGCCATGCGACCGCGGCGTGGCTCACGTGCGGCAAGGTGCGCTGCACTCACTCTCTCTGTCTGCTCGCACGCGCTCGCTGCGTGTGCTAACCGACGGTGCAGGTGAAAGGCATGGAGGTGCACCCGGATGAAGGTGGCGTGACGAAGACCGTCGGCGGGCTCTCGTGGATCATCCTCCCTGCTGTGCGTGCTGCTGTTGTCCCGTGAGCAGCTCTCGCCCATGTTTCCCAGCAGCTCACGTGGGTGGCCGCATGCTGGGCATGCGCGCAGGGCTACCTCGGCTCGGCGGTGTGGGGCATGGGGCTCGTGATCGCGAGCGCGGACCAGACCGCCGCCGAGATCTCGGCGGGCGTGCTCATCTTCTTCCTGCTCGTCTTCATCTTCTACGCGCACAACAACTACCTGCGCGTGCTCAACGGCGGCTTCATCGTGCTGCTCGGCGGCCTCCTGGCGCTCAACCACTACACGACCGCCGACCCGCTGCAGTACGTCACGCTCTTCCTCGGCGTCATGAGCTGCCTCTTCTCGATCTACGACATCTGGGACGACCTCATCTCGCGCCGCGTGAACGAAAGGTGCGTGTGTGTCGGCGTGGATGTCACTCGATCGGCTGTTGGTGCTGACGAGCGAGCGTACACGCACACACTCTCTCGCTACCTCTCAACAGCGACGCGTCCGTGTTCGCCAAGATGACGCATACGTCGAGCCGCTGCTGGGGCGTCATCTGGGGGCTCATCGCAGTCGCGTCGCTCGCGGCGGCCGTGTTCTTCAACCTGCTCGTCGGCGAGGAGGAGGGCGAGCAGCTCGACTCGTTCACCGACGCGTCCACGGAGACGCAGGTCGTGCTCTACGTGGCCGTCGTGCTCGTGGGCCTCAGCATCCTGCACACGGGTCTCACGCGGAGGTGTACGTCGTCATCCGCTTGTGGCTGCGTCCGGAAGCGACGAACTCACTTGCTACTTGCTCACCTGCTGCTCTGTAGGCATGGTGCGGAAGAGAGAGGGCTTCCGCGACTACTTCTCGCACGCGTAAGGCGGGCGGCTGCTTCAACTCGGTCGTCCTCATAGCACACAGCACCCTGGAGCCCACGCGCGCAGACCACAGATAGCGCCTTTGTTCATACTTCTACCCGAGCTCCTCCTTCTCCAACAACACACCAGCCCCACTCGTCTTCCTGCGCACCGTCCGCTTGGGAGCCTGCAGCACTGTGAACTCGAGATCAGCGCCTCCCCAGTCCACTCTCCGCACCAGCAGCGAGGCGCGCTACGGCAGGATGCCGTTCGTCATGCGCTGGAAGTTGTCGTACTGCCGCGTGCTGTAGTTGCTGTTGCTCTTGCGGATCAGGTACAGCACGTGCGCCACAGTGTCCTTCTTCGACAGCGTCAGCTTGAAGCGCGAGCGGAGCCGGAGAAGGATGTAGTTGACGTCCTTGCCCGCGAAGCACGGGTACGGCGACTGCCGCGACATGATGTCGACGAGGTCGCAGATCTCGTCGCAGTGCTGCTGGCACGCCAGGAACCCGCGCGTGCACAGCTGGACGTACTCGTTGAAGCCCTCGGACTCGGCGCCGCCCATCGTCTCGACCATCTCGGCCGTCAGCTTGAACGGCGCCGTCTCGATGCTGAAGCTCCCGCCGGGAGCGATCCCGAGCAGGAAGCCGTAGTCGATGTGCATGATGTGGCCCTCGTTGTCCAGCATGATGTTGCCATTGTGCCGGTCCTTGATCTGCAGGAAGTAGCACACGATCGAGTAGCCCGCCATGGACTGGATGAACTTCCGCTGCGCCTCGATGAACCGCGGAGAGTCCACGGGCCCGTACGACTTCTCAAAGTGGTGCAGCAGACTCACGTAGCCCTCGCGCTTCTTGAGCCCGTCCAGCGAGATCGCGTTCGTCAGCGTCTCGATCAGCCCCGTCGACGAGCTCGTGGCGATGATCCGGTACGACCGCAGCCACAGCGGCAGCTTGGCGGCCTTGAAGATCTCGATGAACTTCTGGATCACTTGCAGCGTGAACACCTCCTGTCGGAGGTCGTCGTAGCTCTTCCCGATCATCGACACGATGTCCCAGCCCGGGAGGTGGCCGTACGGAGACGCCTCCTGCATCCGCTTCCGCTTCGAGCTCCACGACTCGCCGAACGCGGCTTCCAGGTCTTTGCGCCGGACGTTCTCTCGCTCGATCGCCTCCTCCGACAAGTTCACGCTCGACATGTCCATCTCGATCTCCGACACGACTCGCTCGTCGGACGGAGACGAATCCGCGTCGTCCGACACGCCAATGATTTGCGCCTGGGTCATCGCCGGCGTCGCGATGGTGCTCCCGACATCGCTCGGCGTCTCCGGCACCGCCGTGAGGGTTCGGACGCGAGGCGGCGGGATCTCGTCCGGCGCAGACTCCTCGTCCTTCGACTCATCCTTCGACTCGTCCGCGTCCACGAACCCGTCGGGCGCTTGATGGCGGATGAGCCGCCCGACTTCGTCGTCGTCGATATATTCTACCCCGCTCGAGTTGATCGCGCCGCTGCTCTGGTAGCTCTTCCGGTGGGGTGAGGTCGGCGACAGGATCTGCTGCTGCTGCTGCTCGGTCGGGTCAAAGTGGCCTCGAAGCACCTCAAAAATCAGCAGGATCGGCACGCGCGCCTTCGTCGAGAACGCCGTGCCCTCTTTCGTCGGGATGTGCACGATGCGCTCGAACGGGTCCGTCGCCTTGACCAGCGGGACGTACGCCATCGGCGGCAGACGGATCTTCTCCAAGTACGACGGCAAGCGCTTCTTCCGCTCCGGGATCGACGGCACGAAGCGCAGCACCTCGGCGATGTCGGTGATCTGCTGCACAAAGTCGCACTCGTCGGCAAAGTACTGCGACAAGACCGACTTCTCCGCTTGGCTCATCCGTCGCGTCGAGCTGCTGAAGAGGTTCGTCGGCAGGCTGTCGACCATGTCCTCCTCCTCAATAATCGAGATCGACGTCTCGTTGTCGTCCGAGTCGCCAGCGAGCAGCAGCCCAGGGTGCTTCGGCGTCAGCAGGTGCTGCTGGAAGCGCGAGAAGTCCCGGAAGCGGTCGCTCTCACTGACGGACGCGGCGGCGTCCGAGGACGAGGTCGCCGCAGCAGATCTCGAGTTCGACGGCGAGAGCGGAGAGTACTCGCTGCCCCCGTGCGAGTTGCCAGAGCGGTCGTGCGCACGGTTCCGGTACGCGGCGATCTCTTCCGACATGTGCTCTATCAGCTGCAGCTGCTCCTCCGTCGGCATCGGGAGACGACTTCGCCGCGACCGCTCCGCCAGGCTCCGGCTCAGCAGCGTCGTTCGCTCCGTCCCGACGACCTCCTGCTCGATCTCGACCATCAGGCGCACCACGCGCGCGTACTTGTCCTGCATGTCCTTCGGCGCGTTCACGTCGAGCGCGTCCTCGAGCGCTCCCTGTAGCTGCCACCGGAGCAGCAGCGCCAGGTGGATCGAGCGCGAGCAGATCGAGAGGATGAGCTCGTCCATCCAAAAGATCTTCTCGAAGTCGAACATCGGCACGGTCAGGTACGCGTGGACGATCTGCGGCCAGTAGAACTCGACCTGGTTGATCCGCGTGTACGAGAAGTGGAGCAGCTTCTCCACGATCGGCTTGAAGAGCAGCGGGTCGCTGTCCAGGTGCCGGTGCAGCAGGATCACGGCCCGGTACACGCTGAACGTCCGCGCGCGGAACTCGCGATGCAGCGCCAGGATGCCGAGGTCGAGCGGGATCTCCGGCTGCTCCTGCGTGTGGTCGAGGTACCGCCGGTCGGCCAGTAGGATCTCCTCGCACTCCTCCGCCGTGATGAGCCCGACCTTGAGCATGTTGATCGCGATGTTGGCCGCCTCCGTGTGCGACGGCCGCTGCGGCATGATGAGCTCGATCGGCGTGTCCGGGTTTAGCGGCTTGGGGTAGAGGCAGATGCCGGCCTTGAGGCGCTCGAGGATCGCCTTGAGGTAGTGCAGGAACATCTGCGCCTCGTAGCAGTGGTCGCACACGCGCTTGGCGTAGTAGCACGAGCGGTGCGGCAGCGACACCTTGTTCGTCGTGAACCGGTCGCAGTAGAGCGCGTCGCAGTTGTGGCACTTGTAGAGCAGCGCGCTCGCCGGCGCCTGGCCCGTGGCCTCGAGCGCCTTGCAGTGCGGGCACCTGCAGCGCGCCTCCGTGTCCGCCATCGGCACGGCCACGCCGCTTGGCGAGAGCGAGTCCGCCGTGTGAGTGAACACGGCGGGCGCGCGCGGCACGTTCGTGGCAACCGTCATCTGGATCGCGCGCATCCACTTCTCCTTGTCCATGGCCGAGTCCGCGTACGCGTAGAAGACCTTGCTCTGCGCCGTGGCGAAGAGGAAGCCGTTCTGGTAGATGTGCATGTTGCCCTTGCCGTCCCAGTCCTGCACGCCCAGCACGTCCACCTCGCCCTTGAGCCGCAGCATGTGGTACGCGTCCTCCTGCGTGCTGCACACGCTCTCGTCAGCCGCTGCTCCCCGTATCGTACGACGATCTTCCCCATCATCCTTCCCTTCTCTCTCTCTCCTCCCCTTACCTGTAGTAGTAGAAGCTCGTGCCCACCAAGAAGCAGTAGCGCCGCAGCATCGGCGGCGGCGACGACGGGCTCGTGCGCAGCGTGAGGTAGCCCTCCCACGTGGCGCGCGGGGCCTTCATGCTCCAGGGCGTCAGCGTCAGCGAGAGCGAGAGCGGCGACGACGCTGAGAGGCGCGAGGCGGCGCGGCGGCGCGGCGCGGGCGAGGACGAGGACGACGAGCGCCGGCGGCGGCGCCGAATGGCTGCGAGCTGCGGGGCGGGAGCGGCGGCGACGGCGGGAGCTTCTCGCACACGCCGACGCAGAGCTCTTCCAGCTTCGATCCGATACAACCGCCAAGTGAAAAAACGAGGGGGGAGTGTGGGGCTTCCCGGCTAAGTCCGTCGTTGAGTTTTGCACTGTTCGATCTAATATTCTGGTGATTTAGTCCAAACAGTGCAAACTGGCGTTTGGCTGGTGGTGGGCGGCAGGCAGCTCTTCAAAGTCGCAAATTGCTGGAGGTGACGATGGCGAAGAGCGGCAAGAAGCAGGCGAGCGTGCCGTTGAAGGCGAGCGTCCCGGCCGCGAGCAAGAAGAAGGCGCAGGTCGCGGGCGGCGGCGGACAGAAGCAGCAGCAGCAGCAGCAGCAGCCGATGCCTGAGAAGAAGCTGCAGCAGCACAAGCAGCAGCCGACGCCATCGAAGAAGTCGCAGCAGCCACCTGCGCCGGCGAAGAAGCAGCAGCAGCAGAAGCAGCAGCCGAAGTCTCCTGCACCAGTGAAGAAGCAGCAACCGAAACAGAAGCAGCCAGCGCCTGCGAGCGACACGGAGAGCAGCGAGGAGGCTGACAGCGAAGCCAGCGACGGCGACGATGACGAAGAGGACGACGACAGCGACGACGAGTTCGAGGACCAGGGGTCGTCGTCGGAAGACGAGGAGGACGACGGCGACGAGAACGAGGACGAGGACGAGCTGACCGAGGCGGAGCGCAAGACCCGCCGGTTCACGGTCGACCGCGAGAAGCAGCTGCAGCAGATGCGCGACGACGGCTCGCTGCAGGTCGCGTCGCAGCTGCACATCGACGACCTGTCGTCTGACGACGAGGAGACCATCAACACGATCGGCAACGTGCCCCTGCGCTGGTACGAGGACTACGACCACATCGGCTACGACGTGGAGGGCCAGAAGATCCTCAAGTCGAACGCCGGCGGCGACGGCATCGACATGGCGATCGCGGCCAGGGACGACCCGAACTACGAGTGCGTCCCCACTCGTGGCTGCTGCGCGGTGCTGTCGTTACGTGTGTGTACGAGTGTGTGTCTTCCAGGCGTGCTAACCCTCTTGTCTGTCGGTTGGTGTGCCCTGCTTGATCCCGAAGACGCACGGTGTACGACGCCTACAACGACCGCAAGATCGTGGTCTCGGACCGCGACATGGAGATCATCCGGCGCATCCAGGCCGGCGCATTCGCGCACCCCGAGTTCGAGGCGTACCCCGAGTACGTGGACTACTACACGTCGGACAAGATGATCCACGCGATGGGGAACGACCAGGAGCCCAAGTCGCGCTTCGTGCCGTCCAAGTGGGAGCGCATGAAGGTGATGAAGATCATCAAGGGCATCAAGGAAGGCCGCATCAAGATCGACCGCGAGGAGGAGAAGAAGCCCGAGGTGTTCCAGATGTGGTTCGACGACGACCAGGCGCTCACGCGCAAGGGCCCGGCGCACGTGCAGGCGCCGAAGATGCCGCTGCCCGGCCACGTCGAGTCGTACAACCCACCGGACGAGTACCTCTTCTCGAAGGAGGAGCGGCGCGCGTGGGAGGAGGCCGACCCGGAGGACCGCGAGCTCAACTACATGCCGCGCAAGTTCAAGTCGCTGCGCGACGTGTGCGCGTACAACGGCTTCGTGCGCGAGCGCTTCGAGCGCTGCCTCGACCTGTACCTGGCGCCGCGCGTGAACAAGCGCAAGCTCAACATCGACCCGGAGTCGCTCGTGCCGGAGCTGCCCAAGCCGCGCGACCTGCGTCCGTTCCCGAACACGCTGGCGCTGCTCTTCTCGGGCCACACGGGCCGCATCCGGTCGCTCACGATGGACCCGTACGGCCAGTACATGGCGTCCGGCGCCGACGACTGCACGGTGCGCGTGTGGGAGGTGGAGACCGGGCGTTGCCTGCAGACGTACAACGTCGGCGCCGTGGTGCACAAGGTGCTGTGGAACCCGAACCGGGACCACCAGCTGCTCGCGGTCGCAGCCGCGAAGAAGGTCTTCCTCATCGCCACGGGCACGGGCAGCAGCGACCAGACCGAGCTCACGAACGCGCTCGTGGGCGACGCGGACGAGAGCATCTCGGCCGAGGTCAAGGACGACGGACTCGAGGTGCTCGTGGACGAGGCGGAAGCCACGGTCGACGCCGAGGCGCTGAAGAAGAAGCTGCCGGTGTCCTGGCGCTTCTACAGCGGCACGAAGGACAAGCACAAGCAGAGCAGCAGCACGCGGCCGTGGCTCGAGCGCCGCGCCGGCACGGGCATCCGCGTCGTGCTACACCACACGAGCGACGTGAAGGACATCGCGTGGCACTACAAGGGCGACTACCTGTCGACGGTGACGCCGGCGGCGGGCTCCTCGGCCGTGCTCATCCACCAGATCTCGAAGCGCAAGTCGCAAAACCCGTTCAGCAAGAGCGTCGGGCAGGTGCAGTGCGTGCTCTTCCACCCGTCCAAGCCGTTCTTCTTCCACGCGACGCAGCGCCACGTGCGCGTCTACAACCTCGTCAAGCAGGCGATGGTCAAGAAGCTCTCGTCCGGCGTCAAGTGGATCGCGAGCATGGACGTGCACCCGAACGGCGACCACCTCATCGTCGGCTCCTACGACCGGTACGCCGCGCTGCGCTCCCGCAGCATCCTTTCGATGTATCTTGCGACTCACTCGCTCGTGTGTCATGATCCTGCAGCCGCCTGTGCTGGTTCGACCTCGACCTGTCGTCGAAGCCGTTCAAGACGCTCAAGTACCACGAGAAGGCCGTGCGGTCGGTCGCGTACCACGCCAAGTACCCGCTCATGGCGTCGGCGTCGGACGACGGCACCATTCACATCTTCCACGCCATGGTCTACTCGTACGTCACGCGGTGGAGAGGAGTCCATGGATGGAGACGAACCGCGCGCGTGACTCACACACGTATGCTACTCTCTCTCTCTCTCGCTGCTCGCGTCGTGTGCTCTCGCCTGTCACAGGGACCTGATGAAGAACCCGTTGATCGTGCCGCTCAAGATCCTGCGCGGCCACGAGGTCTCTGGTGGACTCGGCGTCATGTCGATCGCCTTCCACCCTGTTCTGGTGCGTCTCGCGGTCTCTTCGAGCTCTCTCTGCGGCAACGAAGCCTGTCGTCCGCTGCTGACCCGATCGATCGATCACCTTGAACTTCTGTCGTGTGTGTCTGCGAGCAGCCGTGGATCGCCACGGGCGGCGCCGACGGGTCCATCCGCCTGTTCCAGAACATCCACTGAGGCAACTTCCGCTCGGCGAAGCAGCCTCGCGACACTTGCGGCGTGGTGCTCGACGCGGGCGTGAGAGATGCAGTGAGGGGGGGGGGAAGGAATCCTTCCGTCCTCTGCTGCTGCCACGTGGCCAATAGACTCTTGTTTCTTGTCTGCGCTCGTGTGCTATACGGTAGCTGCTGTCATGTACCATGTCGTGCAGCAAAACGCAGGCCGACGACACCGACATCAAGTCTCGTGCAAAGTTGCATCGCGTTGTTAACTTACGTGTTCCATGTACGCCGCCTCCTCCGAGTCCGTCGCTCTCTCTCTCTCGATTTCTCCTCCGCTTCGTGTCCTCGTGCCGCATCTGCAGCAGCGTTCCGAACGCCACCACCGCTTTCACATGGCGCGCGAGGCTCTCAGGCTGTCTCTTGGGGCTGCTGGAAGAGGAAGGGAGAGCGCGATCGGCGCTCGGGCTCGTCGTCTCGTCGCTTGAATAAATTGAGGCGCGCCACTCGAGCGCGTGCAGCAGCCGCAAGCTGCGCTGAGTGCAGTCGGCTGCTCGTGTGGACACAAGCAGCGTCCTCACCAGCGCCGCCTTCAGCCTCCGCGCGCTCGGAGCGTCCGTGTCGTGTGTCGCCGTCTCTCTCGCAAGACCCCTCGTGTCCCATCGTCTCAACAGTCTCTTTGACTCTCGGTGTGTGTCCGCCATCACCGCTTCGTGTCTAGTTCTTCTTGCCCATGCTCGGGATCCGGAAGAACGACGACTTCTTCGGCGCCTCCACCTGCATCGGTGGCGGGAGGTGGCCGTATTGCACCGGGTACTGCGGCTGCTGCGGGGCGCCGTACCCCGGCGTGCCGTACTGCGCAGGGCCGCTGCCGAACGACTGCTGCTGCAGGTGCGCGCCATACCGGATCGGGTACTGCTGCTGCTGCGGTTGCTGCTGCTGCATCTGCTGGTGCGCGCCGTACTGGCGCGGGTAGCCACTGTTGTTCGCCGGCGCGCCGAAGCCCGTGTGCATGGACTGCGGCACCGGGTACCCCCCGTTCGACGCCGGCGGGTAGCTGCTGTTCGCGTTGTTGTTGCTGAACGGGTTCGGCGGCGGGTAGCTGCTGTTCGCGCTGTTGTTGCTGAACGGGTTGGGCTGGTGGAGGTGCGGCTGCTGCGGGTACGGCGGCGGGTACGTGTGCGAGTTGGCCATGGCCGAGTGGTCGTAGGCGGCGGCGTCCTCCTGGTTCGAGTTGCGGCGCGCGCCGGGGTTCCGCGCGTCGTAGAGCGAGCTGCTCGTGGGGTCGCCGTTGCCGTCGAGCAGGCTGGCGCCGTCGACCTTGCCCTTGCGCTCGAGCGCGGTCTCGTGCGAGAGCATCACCTTGTCCGACTTCTTCTTGCGCAGGAAGCCGACCATGTTGGCTGCTGGGGTGGGGACGGACGGAGTTTGAGTGCTGGGGCTGGTGCTGGAGGCGGATTGCAGAGTGGTGTTTGTGCGGATTGATTCGCTGCACGGCCGACGCTGGTCACGGAGACGAAGGCGACGAAGGCGACGCGCGGCAGGACGACAGCGACAGCGGCGAGCACAATCGCGAATGGCAGCAAAAGCGGCAAGCTCGCGCGAGAGCTTGTTCGACGCTGACTCTCTCTCCTCCTCGCCTCTACGAAGTAAGGGTGAGCGCGTTGACTTGTGGATTGTATGGGTGAGCGGGTTGGGGGCGGCAGACAGGGAGAGGAAGGCGGCGCGCTGATTGACGGATCCATGTCGAAGCCGGATGGACACGAACCATACAAATGAGAAGATCTCGAGTAGAACGCGCGCGTAGAAACTGGGCGATTGGCTATTTCTGAAAAAAGCGCTCGGAAAAGTAACTGACAGAGGTTATTTCGTGCGGAATTAAAGTTATTGTGTTGGCACTAGCAGCAGCATTCATCGTTTTGGGGCGGCATAGCACCACGACTTCGAGCTTGTGGATTGTGGTGGCCTCGCGCGAACACAGCGAGCGCGCAGATTGACTGCCGTTGCTCGAAACGCGAACGGATGATGGGGAGAAAAGAACGCGAGTGAGCCAAAAGCAGACAGTGGTCCGATTTCTCGTCGTCAGATTCGATCCTTCTCAGTTTCCATCTGAGAACGCTCTTCGCCAATCACCATCACGATATTCGTTATCAGATATGATTTCAGCGAATCAAACTTCGCGTTTTCTCCTCTCTCTTCATCTGATACGGTCATCAGACAAAACAATTCAACGACTGCGACGTTTGGAGAAATGGCAGCCAAACATCGAGCGCCAGCACGGCAACCTCGACGAACGGCTGCCGACGACGCACGTCGTGAGAGAACCTGCCGCTGCTGGTTGCGCCGAAGGTCTGTCCGATGTCGCCGCGGCGCATGGGCGATCTGCTTATGCACACATGCTGGTAGAGGCGGCACTTGGAGATCGCATCAGCGGAAGAGCGGAAGGCACGAAAGTGTCCATGTGCGCGCGCTTCTTGCGGTGCTTCCTGCGGTGCTTCCTGGTGATAATGGCGACCGCAAGAAAACCGGCGGCGCAGCCCACTTCCATGGACGACTATTCATCACGAACAAAGCGCGCACTCACACGCAACAACAAGCCGCGCCTGCCGAAGCTGCTGCTTATACTCCGACACGCGTCCGCCCACTCACTCCCACGATATGTTCTTGTCGAGGAACTCGCGCACGAGCTCCTCGACCTGCGCCGCGTTCTCCATGTACGTGTCGTACGGCATGTGCCACGGGTCCGGCACGTCGCGCGGCAGCACGCAGAGCACACCTGGACGCGCCGCAAGCGCCGGCATGAGCTCCCGCACCATGTACGCGTGGCCGCTCGCGAGGCACACGACGAAGTCTGCCACCGCGCACATCTCTTCTGTCAGCAGCTGCGAGCGGTGGCGCGAGAGGTCGAGCTGGTACTCGCGCAGCACGCGCACAGCGTTCGCCGACGCCGGAGACCCGGGCTTCTCGAACGCGTCGGTGATCCTGGCATCGGCAAACATACATACAACCAACCGCACGAGTCAGCTTGTCCTTACTCGATGCGGAGAGAGAGAGAGAGAGAGAGAGAGAGATGACGCCGACGTACGCGGCCGACTGGATCTTGATGCCTCGCTGCTCCTGCTCCTCGCGCGTGAGCTGCAGGCGACGCCGGAACCACTCGACCGCGAAGAGCTCGGCCACGGGCGAGCGGCACGTGTTGCTCGTGCACACGAACACGATGTTCATCGCGCCGCGGAGGGGCTTGCCACTCGCTTGAACGCCAAGGAGCACGCGCACCTGCGATTCTTGCTCGCTTCTTTTTCTGTCACTCATGGATCCTTGATTATATCACTACCAGAATCCCGTGATTGAGCAATCATCGAAAAATGCTCGACTGCAACTGCAACGGCAACTACACGCTGGAGGACGCCGGGAAGCTCTCGACGACCTGCGCGTACGGGAACGGGCCGAGGAAGTGGCTCGTGTTCTGCGTCTTCGTGGACGCCTCGAGCAGCGAGTAGTCGAACGCGCCGCCGAACTCGGCCTTGTTGGCCGCGTACGAGCGCGGGTGCCACTCGATGTCGAAGCTGTTGACGAAGAAGCCCTGGAACTGCATGATCCACTTGCGCAGCGCCTCGTACGGGATGAAGTAGAAGCCGCAGCGGTCCGTGTCGTTCTCGCCCGTCTCCTCCGCCGCCGGGCTCAGCGTGCGCGCGATCGCGAGCTCCAGCATCGGCTTGAGGCACACCTCGCGCGCCACGTGCTGCGCCGCCGAGTACTCCCACAGACACATCACGGTCATGCGGTCCCCCCAGTCCGTCGTGTTGCGCACGAAGTAGACAAAGTCGCCGTCCGTGCGGCACTGCGACGCGTCCTTGCACTTGAGGTGCAGCGGCTGCACGTTCGTCTTGGCGAAGATCGCGGTCTCCTCCGACAGGCACTCCGCGATGCGCGGGTTGAAGTGCTCGGTGGCGTTGTCGCTGCTCCGCGTCTTCTTCCTCCCGTCCACACCCTCGTTGCCGCACTGGTACCAGTTGAACGGGCTGCTCGCCGCGCGATCATCATAGTAGAACAGCGCAAGTCAGACGCGACTTCGTCATCGTCACCAGCGCCAGCAATTGGCACAGTCCACGTACTTCCAGCTGTTCGGGCACACTGTGCGCTCTTCCCAGTCCGACACCTCCTGCATCCAGTAAGCGAGCGAGTGGCTGCCCTGCGACGGCCCGTCCGACCACGAGTTCTTCACGATCAGTCCGCCTGTGAAGCCCTCGCGGGTCAGGAACGCGTCGTTGTAGCCCACGAGGAGCTGCCGAGCCATCGAACACGAATGCACGCGCGTGAGCACGAGACCCGCAGATGCCAGGCACCCACGCAGCACAGCGGCGCAGCACGCACCATCGCGTGGCCGCCCTCGATCGACATGCCGCGGTGGCTGAAGAACTCGCCCTCCATGTTGCGGTTGCTGCCGCCCTTGAGCGGCACGCAACACGTCGTCATCGCCATCTCCGGCGGGCACAGCGTACACCTCTCCGGTTGGCAGTGCGGGTCCTTCGCGAACTGCCCGATGCACGGGTAGTAGTGCGTGACCATCGCCACGGGCGTCGACAGCGGCATCGCCTGCTTCTTGCGGAAGAGGTGCTCGCGCACAGACATGTCCTCGTACTTGGTCTCCATACTCTGCATCATCACGAATGAGCAGGCACAGACGCAAGAGTCTGAGTGAGTACACTGAGCATACACAGAAGCAAGGCACGGCCGCTGGAGCACGTCTTACCTTGACCGAGAACTTGAGCGGGTTCGACGCGCGCGCCTCCTCCATCCCCGGACACAGCGTGTCGTTGCCCTCGTTCTGGTAGTACTCGCAGATCGACTGCGGGAAGACGGACTCCTGGAGCCCCTCGCGCAGGTAGTAGAGCACAGGCACCTCGCCGCCCTCTGTCGAGTTCTCCCAGACGGCGTCGCCCGCCACGCGGCACGCCTTCTGCTGCGGCGAGTCCTCCGGACCCGTGCAGAGCTTGAGGATCTCGACGCCGTACGCCTGCTCCGAGAACGCGACGTACTCGTCGGGTGCCAGCCAGCCGTTCTCAACGCCGTTCGCGCGGTACGACTGCTCGAGGAAGCCGACCGTCGCAAAGTCCCAGCAGGTGCCGCGGTGCGCCTGGTTCTGGCGCGGCGTGACGAAGTCCACGGCGAATTTGGACGGCAGGAACGCCATCGGCAGGCGCGCCTCGAACTCTTTCTCGGCGTCCTCGGCGTCCTTCTCGCGGCGGTGGCGGCTCGCGCGCAGCGTCGCCGGCATCGTCGCGTGCTGGCTCACGGTCTGCTTGTGGGTCGCGACCTGTGCCTCGAGGCGCGAGATCGTGCTGTGCATCGACACGCACACGGAGAGCAGCGCGAGCAGCGCGACGCCGTTGAGCGCGTAGAAGACGCGCGACTTGCTGCCGAACGCGCGGGCCGACGTAGGCGCCGCCGCAGTCGTTATGGGGCGGGCGGCGCCAGTGGACGGGAGCTCCTCCGAGCCGTAGCGGAGCAGCGGGCTCCGGTCGCGGGAAGTGGGTGCCATGGCGGTGGCGGGTCTCGTGCAGACCTTACGAGCCTTCGGACCCTTGAGCTGCTGCTGCTGGCAGTGATACTTGCGCGGCGTGACGCGAAAGCGGAAGTGAGCGAGGGTGCATCGAGGGACATCGAGGCGGGCACCCACAAAAGGGAAGTCAATGAGCACCATCGAACAGCAATTTCACAGAGGTTAGTTTTGTATATATTTCGCTTTGATAAGCGAGATAAGGAGTTAAGGAGGGAGAGGTCGTCGCTGAGTCAGCTGCTCGTGCCAACAGCCAAGGTAAACCTTGACATTTCCAAGGTGATCCTGGAGGGAATGGCAACTCCAAGCAGGACCACCACGATCTTTCGTTCTGCAACAGCACGCGTTCATCATGTTCACAACTTCGATCTCTTCTTCCCTATTCACAAGTTCCATGTTGAGCCACACCGAGTGCTGGCTGCCCCATCACGTCGGTCGCGGATGGCCTCGTCCCCCTGCACCTCGCGTGCGCTGCGGGTGGTGGCGGTGCAGGTGGTGCCCACTGGGTCTCGAGTTCCCGGAGTGCAGGTGGCGGTGGGCGTGCGGCGTCTGCTCGTTGCTCCCGCTGCTACTGTTGCTGCTTGCGTTGCCGTGGCGAGGCGGCGTGCTGATACTCTTCTCGGACGCCGTCGCTCCACCCGATCCGGAAGTCGACAGCGCGTCAACTCCGCTGCCACCACCACCGCGCGAGTGCGAGTGCGAACGTCGGCTCGGCGTTCGGTTCTGGCTGCGGCCGCGATCAGAGTGGTGCTGTTCTGGATGCCCAGCCTCCTTTTGTCCGCGGTGCCGATCCGCCGCCGCGAACTGCTCCCACACCTTCTTCAGATCGCGCAACAGCGTGATACACTGCTCCCGCCCTCGCTCGAGCGTCTGTTGTTGCCACAGTCGAGAGCACAGAGGTCAGTTCGTCATCCTCCTGCACGCACCAAACCGATCACACATCTTCCGACTTCGTATGCGTACCTGCTCCGTCGGACCGTTCAGCTGGATGTACGCCTCGCTCTTGTTCAGGTCGGCTGGCCACGGACCGTGATACCGCACATGGCAGTTCGCGATCGCCTCGATCCGCTTCAAGCGAATGCCGCGCTCGCCTAACAGCTTCCCTGGGAAGTTGAACCGGCGCGACTCGAGCGCCTCCCGGTCGAGGACGTCGAGGACGCTCACGCGCTCCGAGAACTTCTTCGCGGCAGGATCTTCGTCGGCACTGAGCACCTCGCTCATCGCACTGCCTTCGGCATACCCCATCTTCTTCATCTGCCTCCCCTGCTCCTCGAGGCGTGCGCCGTCGTCCTTGTGTCCCTGCAGTTGCTTGCACTTGCCAATTTGCTCTAGACACACCAGTCAGTTAGCGATGAGCGATGTCGAGCAACGCAGGAGGCGATCAACCTACCGAGACAGTAGCCGACTTCTCGCGATCCTGGGAACAGCTTCTGGCGGATCTCCTTCGCCTTCTCGTACGCTTCGATGGCCTCGTCGTACCGCTTCTGGTCTCGATACACCCGCGCCAGATTGATGAAGATGCGCGCTGCGCGCGGACTAATGTCGTTGAAGTACCGATCCGTGATCTTGAGCGCCTCCTTGATGTTATCCTCTGCACCGCGCCAGTCATTCTGCAAGAGCGCGTCGCCGTCGTCCAGTCAGACTCGTGACACTCCCACGCAGTATATCGAGAGGTGTCAGACTCGTACCGTGACGCGCTTGAAGTTGCCGAGATTGTTCAGCGTCGCGGCCGTCTCGAAGCTCGCGTTCCCGAGAGTACTACGGCGGATCGACAACGCTCGGTCGTACAACTGGATGATCTCTGTGCGCCGACCCTCCTGATGCGGAGAGCTGTCCGTCACAAGACACGACACGAAACATCACGTCAGAACAACCGACCAGCCAACAACCATCGATAGCCACCAGCACCAACAGAGAAACCCATACTTGATCTTGCGCGCGTCCAGCTGATTCGACAGGAACAGCGCCACGTTGTTCAGCGACTGCGCCACTTGCGGGTGGTTCTTCCCCAGCGTGTCCTCGCGGATCTTGAGCGACCGGCGATACATCCCTTCGATGTCTGGCTGCTGCTCGGACTCCGCGTTGCCTCCCGAGTGCGCAGTGTCGCTGCTTGCAGTCGATCCCAGATCGCTCCCAACCGAGTGGCTGCGGCGCCAGGTGGTTGGTTCCACGCTGTCGTGCCCGTCGTCCGAGCCATCCACGCTTCGCGTGCTCGTGTTGCTGGTCTCCGCGTGCTTCTTCTTCGTGCCGACTGTGTACGTGCCGCAGTTCTTGTAGAAGTTGGCAAGGTTATTCAAGCTCGTCGCGTACTCCGGGTGTCTCTCGCCCAGCACGCGCGCTCGCATCAGCAGGCTTCCTTTGAGCAACTTCTCCGCATGCTGCAGCATCCAAACGTTGTATGTTAAGTAGCTCCGGTTCGTGCTCAGGCAGATCCCGAGCTGGTTGAGCACTTCGGCGAGTTGCGGATGCTCCGACCACCCGAGCACGTCGCGCTGGAGCCGCAAGGATTCCAAGTAGTAGTACTCGCCCGCGATCCAGTCGGTCACGTCGCAGCTCGCGTACCCCAGATCGGTCAGCAGGAGCGCCTCCAGGGCTATGAGCTCGCGGACTCCGATGCACGAGCAGCTGTTCGTGATCGGTTCACAGATCTGCTCTTGCTCGAACGATGGTAGCTTGTCGAGCACCCAGAGCTCGCGGTCGAACTTGGCTTCATCAACGTCCCACAGCAGCGCACTCGGGTCGTTCTCCGGGTGGCCGCAGACACAGTTCAGCGACCTCGTCTCGCGCGACAGCTGCAGGCACGACGACATCACCTGGATGCGCCGACGGGGGTCCACGCGAGTGCGGCAGATGAACCGACTGCGAACCACCAAGTTGCTGTACAAGAGCGCGTCGACGATCGACGAATCTCGCACGGACTTGCCGCTTCCAGAGCTGCTGTTGCTGCTGTTGCTGCGCTGACTCGTCTCCTTCTTCAGCTTTGCCGGATGTGCTCTCGCGTCGCAGTGTAGCTCGTTTTCATCATCATCGCCCTCCGCCTGCTCCTCGCGGGTTCGTCGCTTCGACTCGCGAACCTGCTCGATACTCTGCAGCGTCAGCTCGTGCGCAAGCCGCATCGCCGACTCGATGTTCGCTCGCTCCTTGTCGAACAGATCCAACTTCCCGTCGAATCGGTACGCGTGCGACGCCTTGGCGACCACCACGCAGTAGTGCCGAACGAATCGCCGCTTCCACGTAAGGTGCAGCTCTCTGCCCAGCGGAAACGACGACGGCGACTCGATCGAGCTCGACACGGACACGAACGACGTCGCGGTCGCGCGCTTGGTTTCCTCCTCCAACGCCTCGTCGCCCATCCGGTTCGCCTCGTCTTCAGCAAAGAGCTGCACCAAGTTGTGCATCCGATATCGGCTGGCACGCGAGTCGTACTCAACCAGGGACCATTGGTGTAGGCTGGCAAGCGCCACTCTCGCTGCAGGCACTACACAACACACGCACATCAAGAGTTAGCATCGAATACGAACAAGCAACATCGCAAATTGCGAACTGCACGCGAACCGCACCTTGGGTGCATCGCGCCTTGATCTCCTCTGAAGACTCCAAATCCAGCAGATCGTAGCTGTCGTTCGTCATCGCGCCGTCGTTCTCGAAGCCGAACTCGTCCAAGTACGACAGTTGAGAGCCCAGGCTTTTAATCGACGACGCATCGTCGTCTTGCGACCGCCCTCGGTTGCTCGCGTACGCAAACCCAGGAAAGTACGACGACGACCCAGACGTCGAGGTCGTGACCGAGGACGCGTGAAGCGAAGGCGGAGCATTCGCCCTGTTGCTCGCAAACGGACTCGACAGCACCGCCTCCGCAGCCTCGATCTCGAAGCTTCCGCGAAAGAACCCGAGCGCCATGAACGCCAGCTGAAGCGGCTCTTCCAGATGACAGAACGACGAGCGGATACACCGATCGACGCACTCCTTGTGCCCGACTTGGTTGAGCTCGCGAATTGTCTCGAACCGACCTTCATCTCGCTAAACGAGCACAGCACAGATGCAACGTCGTGCGGTTAGACTCCCAAGCGCGCACCAACGTCTACGTCGACGCACCTCCAGATACTCGATCATCTGCTCGGGGCTGACTGTCGTTCTTGCGTTCGCGAGTGCCCGACCCACGACGCGGATTGCAAGCGGCAGACATCCGCAAATCTTGGCCAGGCGCTCGGCGAGTTTGCTCGAGCAGTTCGGCGCAACTAAGCACAGCAATTCCGTCTGGCACACCAAGAACGCAGGAGCACGGTTAGCACTCAGCAGCAGCAGCAGCGCCAGCGCACAGCACAAACGACCCACCGCTGTGCGCAGCGGAAGCTCCGATATCGAGAGCGAGTACGCGGTGACGTTCGCGATGTGCGGGATACGTCGCGATGCCAAGAGCAACCGGATGTTTGGCGCGGCCGAGATGAGCCGGCCAAGCAGATCCTGCGTCTTGTGCTCGTCCTCGTCGAGAAGCTCCTCGACCTTGTCGAGCACGAGCAGACACCTCTTCGAGCCAAGTTCGGCGAACACCTCTTCGTCCGTGTCAGCAGCGGGCATTCCGATGCTCTGCGCGATCGCGTACCGCACTGCTGACAGCTTCTGGCCCTCAAGGTCGACGTAGAACACGCCATCGGGGAACATTCGACGGCTGTGCACAAAGTGCGCGACCGAGATCACGAGAGAGCTCTTGCCGATCCCCGGAGCTCCTAGACACGCCGTCACCGAGTTCTCCGACAGCGACTTGACCATCAGATACGTCTCCGAGTTGCGGCCGATGAACTGGCCGTGCATCGAAGGGATCGACGACTTGTATCTTGGCGTGTGGTCTTGCAGCTCGCCGTTCGGGATGTCGCCGAAGAGCACCACGTCGTGTGCATCGGAGCGACCGTCGCCGCCGAGTAGCAGGAACTTGCTCGACTCGTCGTGCGGGAACGTCAGCGCGTGTCCTTTGCAGCAGCACTGCTTCGGGTTGTGATGTGAGTGGCGCGAGCCGGCGAGCATCCACGGACAGTTGGGCTCGTGGATGTGTCTGTCACATCATAGAGAACAAACAGCAAGCAAGCACACGACAGCGCCACGTCAGCACGCGGAGTACAGTGCGTCGTCGACAGCGGCGAGCAAACGTACGCGCAGCAACACGCGGCTCGCTTCTGCGTCGGCAGCGCTCGGACAGCCGACTTGGCGATCTCAAACGCCGTGATCACGCTGTGGCCGGAGAAGAGCGAGAGGTAAAAGTGCTTGGCGAACATCGTCGCCGATGCGTCGACGACTAGCGAGTCGGAGTGGACCTGAGAGAGCGAACGAGTGAACGAGGTAGAGGATGATCGCACCAGCGTGAGTCATCTGACGAAGCACCTCCGACCAGGAAGCCCAGCACTGCGTTGGCGAGCCTACCGCGACGACGTGCGGGATGCCTGCGTTCAGGAACACGGAGGCCACCTTCTCGCTGTGACACGAGTTCACGAACACGAGCTGCACGTGCTGGTTGATGCCGCTGGGGGAGTTGCCGCTCGTGCTCTGGCCGGCTGAGCTCGTGCGTCGAGAGTCGGCGCGCGCGGCGCCGGAGAACGTGAGCTGGCGGAGCAGGTCCGGCGTGATCATGTGCGTGCAGCCGGCGCCGTCCTCGAAGCAGAGCGCCGGGTTCTGGCCCAGCCCGTGGCCGCTGAAGTGCAGCACGCGGCACGTCCACGCGGTCATGAGGCTGCGCAGGATGTCGGCGGTCGCGATGTCGAATCGCACCTGGATCGCCTTGTGCTGCACGTCCGTGAGCAGCGAGTTGGTGATCGCGCGCCGCTCGGCCTCGAGGTCGAGCTTCTCCATCGGGTAGATGCGGCCCTTGCTGTCCTTGATCACGAGCGGCGCCGCGTGCAGCACGACGAGGTGGAGCGCGTTCTGGTCGTACGCGGACTGGAGCTTCTTTGGTGCAGGTGGCACGAACGCGTCCGGTGGGCGGCTCGCAGGGTCCGCGGGTGATTGCTGTTGCTGCTGCTGCGACGTGCTACCGGTGGACTCCTCTGTCTTCACGTCTTCGGTTATGGCGGTTGCCGTGGTAGTCGCCACAGTCGTCGTCACGTCGGTCGGTAGTGGCGGGTGCTGCAGCGCGTCGATCTCCTTGAGGATCCGCGTGCGGTGGCCCCACGCCGCGATGCCGAACTCGTCGCGCAGCACGTCGTGTCCGAGCTCCGGGAGCACGTCTGCACACGCTCCACATATAGTGAATCTGGTGTGAGCTCGCCGAGAGGAGACGCAATAGGAAGGAGGGAGGGGAGCAGCAAGAGCGCACCGCCCGAGATCTCGTTGTCCAGGAAGACCTGCTGGTACTTGGCGAGCCCGAGCGACTCGAGCCAGAGCGCGACGTCCTCGCGGCTCCAGCGCTGCCACGGCGGCTGCGCGTCGCTCCTGCTGGTGGTGGCGGTGGTCGCCATCGCCGGCGCCGCCGTCGCCGCCGGCATGGAGCTTTAGCGGATGTGAGGGATGTGGGGGAATCGAAGCGATAAGTTTGTGATAATTTCGTGTGTGACACACAAAGTCGAACCCGGTGCGAAATGATATTGGCTGTATAACAGTTGCGTGCAGTGTACATATGGCTACACAGCACAAGGAGTGTCCGACTTCGACCAATTTTGAAGATGGCTCGTTGGCTGGCTGGCTGGCACGACATGAGGGGGGGGGGGGGGGGGGGC